>JADRCD010222302.1:0-13074 GCA_019843815.1 Montemys delectorum | reverse complement strand
ACACACACACACACACACACACACACACACACACACACACACACACCAATTCAAAATGACTTTAAAAAGTAAATTTGTTGGGGTTAGAGTGGCTCTTGCAGAAGACCAAGGAGACCCAGGTTCAGTTCCCAGCACCCACAATCATCTGTGACTCTAGTTCCAGTGAACCCAAATGCCCTCTTCTGACATCCTTGGATACCAGGCATGCATATAATACACAGACTTACATTTAGGCAGAACACCCGTACACATAAAAATAATTTTTAAAAATAACATGAGCAGACTCTGAGTTAGATGTTTTAGAGATCCCTTTTTCCTGTTGCTTCTGCTTAGACACCCCTGTGTCTTTCCATTATCACTCCGAATGTGCTCTGGGGACAAGAAACTGCCATCTTAGGGAACCTGCTCTCAATCTATTTCTATCTCTATCTATCTATTTGTCTGTGTGTGTGTGTGTGTGTGTGTGTGTGTGTGTGTGTGTGCATGTGTGCACCCTCCCCACATGAAGCGGCAGCCATGCTACAGGTCACCTCTGAAGTCCATACACACATGCCATTGTTAGTGCAATTCAAAGAATTTGTCTAGTTAGACTCTTCTCACTCAGATACTTCCCAACACAGTCAATCAACTCCCTCAAATTGACACTGTCACCCAAATTAAATCAATACTTCTCTGCAAGAGTAGAATAAGTATTTTATCTAATAACCAGCTCGTTTGAGATTTGCAGTGCTGGCTGGTGGGACCAAAAGGCATCTCTTAACATTTACATTTAACCCTACTCCATTTCCATCTTTGTATCAATGGCACTCAGACACAATGTGAGCATCTAATTGAATTCTTTTTTGGATCACCTATGACACACCTATTTATGACCATGCCCCAGAAAGAAAAGGTCATTAATCAAAAGGGTGGATATCAAAAACAAAAACACATCACTTTTAACATAACAGACTCTGGGTTTGTGTCATAGTGCAGGCAACTTCTCTATGCCTTCGTTGTGCCACGGTAGATCTTCACTGCCAACCAGACTTGATTTAGAATCTGAGAGGCTGGTGAGGCACACTGGGCAGGGAGCGAGGGGGGAGCATATATTCTAGAATAGTTTGACCTTCTAGCCTCATAGGAATCCTGCATGTACATGATATGTGTAATAACAAACTCAGAAACTCACTCTCTCGTGCTCTCTCTCTCTCTCTCTCTCTCTCTCTCTCACACACACACACACACACACACACACACACACACACACACAGATTACATGCTTACTCCAGTCCCAGCAAAGTATACAAACAAGTGGATTGGGTTCAATGAGAAAGGGATCTGAGTCCATAGAACCCCAACCATTTGATTTCCAATCTAAATCTAGTCCAATGTCTGTACACCACAGCAGAGAGCCTCACGTTGGAATTCTTCTACAGACATCCTATTGAGCTTGGCTTAATGGTACATGATGTAATCTCAGCACTAGGGGTTAGTTCAAAGCCAGCCTGCACTGCAGAAAAACTAAAAGTGAAAAAAAAAAAACCCGAAACACATTCTGAATTCACCTTTCCAACATCCCATAAATGATATGTCAGCATACCTATCTCTTAAAGTTAAAGAGGAAAAATGGGAAAATACGGGGGTAAATGTTTTAGTGTCTTGTATCTTAATTATACAGCAATACTGTAATAATCTGACAGCAATTGACAAGATAAAAGTGCACAGTAATCATGTATTGTGCCTGATGTAAGCAGTATGGTATCACCTAACACCATGCCTTTTATAAAACTGCTCCGTAGCTTGGAAACCCCCTCCCAGTAATGAATGTGCTATTAAGGGGGGTTACCTTTCTGCGTTTCTATTATAGTCATCTCTCAATAAATTTCTTTGACTCCTTTCATAAATACATTTCTCTATTTCTCATTTAAAAAAAAATCACCTTCTTTCCTGAGGGGATGTTGTATATGAGCCGACCCCCTCCTATATACAAGCATACATGATAAAAGGCCAGATGATACGAAAACACGAAAGCAGACAATAGGATACTAAATGCAGTCGGGCAGACGGGAGGCATTATGGGTACGTTAACGTCTTCAAAAGGAATATTTTACAATGCAAAAAGAAAATCTAGTTTTACTGCAGCATGAGACAAGTCCCAGCTTTCTCACAATTTATCAGCAATTTCTCCATTTTGTTGTTTTGGACGTGCTTTTAAGACATGCCGGACAACTAGTAAAAACCCGTACACAATTCAAACGACATTTTAGATAAGTTTTATTGACTTAATGCTCTGATAATAAAATTATAACAATCAGTATTATTCTGATTTATTGCGATTTTTTACTTTCACTTTGTAATGAACTCGGAGTGTAGCAGAATTGAATGTGGCGTTGCTGCCACCTCAAGGTCCCTCACTGCAAACGAGATGGCTCAGTTCTCAGTTCACCCTGAGCACACTCGCGCATATAAGTAACCAAGGGCATCATGGATGGAAATACTGCCCGGCAGTCATGCCATGGTAAATCTAAACATTTATTTGCAGTGAAACCATGGGTTTTATATGCAATTTCCAGTGAAAACATATCCCAATCATGCCAGTGTGCACTGTGGATGCCGGGTCCAGGAAGAGAAAAAAGCTGTTAGACCACAGTCTACGGAAGAAACATCAGTATGGCAAACTGAACAATAATCTTTGCGTAGTAACCACGTGGCATGACTTAATCCAGACGCAGTGGCTTCTTTAAAAGAAAAGTAGTGCCCTAGTGTGTTTCTCTTTATTAATCGTTCTTGGCTCCTTCATTGCCAGTCTCTCTCTGTTGGTGACCTCCATGAATTTGAAGTCCCCCCCCCTCCCCACCCCCAATCTGGATTTTCCTGACTCGTCCCGCATCCCAGCAAAGGAAATCACAGCACACTAAATTCCTCATGGAAACCCAGGCTATTTTATTTTGTCTTGTTAATTTTTATGATTTATTTATGTTTGTCTGTGTGGGCATGAGCAACAACTCCAGGTGCCCTTGGGAGCCACAAGGGGGCATCAGATTCTCCCGATCTGAAGTCACAGGTAGTTGTAAGACACCTGACAAAAATGCTGGAAACCAAACTTACTGGTTTTGCAAAGTGGAAATGAAGGAAATGTGTTGGTATTTCTCCCCCGAATTTTAAAACGCATATACCCTCTGACCAGGAATCCCCTGTTCTAGAAATTTACTTCTCCGGCACAAGGTACATGTGTTCCAAAGCACATCTGACAGGGTAGCTCACTACAGCAAGGGGTTGCCAACCAAATATTGTGTCCTTCAGCACAAGACTTGTAAGTGATGACAAAGCCAGAAGACTGGATTCTGCACAGCCTTCGCAGTCAGCAAAGCAGCTCTGTATGTATCAATATGGCACCATTTCTCAAATCATATGGCTGAATAAGGCTGGGGAGTAATATGTAAAACAGTATGTATGTGTTTACATAGAGTCTCTTTTAAAAAAAAAAAACACGATAAATCATTAGCAGTGGTTCCTTTGTAGAGGAGCTGGTAGTTAAGTATAAGGTAGACCTCATTGTTAGTACGTCCATTTCTGTCTTGAATTTTATACTGCATATGCTTATTAATGACTCAAAATGTGTAAATAAAAATAAAACCTTTTGAAAACTGCATTGGATTGCAATTCATCATGAAAGTCAATAACTGTGAAGAAGAGACAAAGGAGGCTTGGAAGTAGGGAGAGAGGAAAGAAGAGAGAGTCTCGGGGACAGGGAAGGAAAGGCTGCCAGCCAGGGGTGGGGATCTGAGGAGCACCGTGCTCGGATCCAGCTGAACCCGCATCCGTCCTGTCTCCTCCCTGCCTCCTATCTCCTCTGATTTGCCATCCATTTTCCTTCTACTCATCTGTTCGCATTTCAACTTGTCTGATTCCTTGTGTTCTGCCTGCCTCTAAGGAGCCTCTATCGTCTTCTCTACCAGGAGGCTCAGAGCCAGCCCTCCTGCTCCTGGTGCCAGTACATGGCCGTGCTTGCCAGGTACACGCTTCATGCACCCTGGACGTACAAAGAGTGTGAAGAAGCGGCATGAAGATTAAGAGCCCCATCTGCCATCCGCCCTCTACTGGAACTCAAAGTAGTTTGAAAAGTTGTCTGTGCTCCGCTTCTTCTCTAAGACGCCATAGCCATGAACTTATCCTCCCCTCAATCAACGCCGGCCAGCATGCACCGGGAGGATGCACCGGGAGATTGAGAAATGAAATGCTACAATCTTGGGAGAAGGCGATGAGACCCACAGTGTTGCACATGGATTCTGAAATGTCTCCCATGGTTTTAAAGTTTTGGTCCCTAGCTGGGAGTGCTATTTTGGGAGGTTCTGAAAACTTTAAGATATGGAGCCTAACTAGAGGAGGATAGACCCTTGGAAGGTATATTTATACCCTCTCCTCCCCCCCTCCCCCTCTCTCTACCCTCCCCCTCCCTCTCTTTCCCTTCCTCTTCCCCTCCTCTCCTCTTCCTGACATCCCTGATTCAAATGTCAGCTCTTCTCTGCCGCAAAATCTCCCAACCATGTCGTTCTTCTCAGGTGCAAGGAACCAAGGAACCATGAGCAGAACTCTCTAAAACCATGAGCCAAAATAAATTTTTTTTCCTTGTTTCCGGCAGGCATTTTGGTCATGGTGATGCAATGGAACTAATACATACAGTCTCACAAATGGACCCAGAGCCACAGTAAACTAATGAAGTGACTGTATTGGAGATGGCTACAGAAGAGCTGAGGAAGAGGAAGAGGGAAAGGGGGTGAAGAGACCATCTCTGGCTCCTGACTTCATGCCTTGACTGGATTTCCTTTGCCTTTTCTTCTGTTGTTAAAACATCTCTTTATCCTTCTCTGACTTCTCTCAATGGCACATCATTAACAGTGAAGCCAAAATTCCATTTGGTATTATGTAATAGCTCACAGTTCACCACATGCCCATCAGAATAGTTTCACAAGCTACGGGTGTGCAGCATTTCACAAGCACACAGATTTCTGCTATCCAGCTCTCCTACACACAGATTGAGTCTCTTTTGTTACCAATTTAAAATGCTCCAATTTGAGTTATCCCTGCACCCAGCCAGTGCAATTTTTAAAACAGCCCCGTTGTATTCTCTACATTTAGAGGTTAAAGCTAGAAGCAGAGGCTGGGGAGACAGCTCCGTGGTTCAGAGCATGTTTTGCTCTTGCGGAGGACTCAAATCTAGTTCCTAGCACCTAGATCAGGTGACTCACAAACGCCTGTAACTCCATCTCTAGGGAATCTGATGTCCTATTCTGGACTACAAGGGCACTGTCCTCATATGTGTGCGTGCACGCCTGCATGCACACACACTAAAATTGAAGCTAACTCTTTTAAAGTTAGAGGAAAACTAGTGGCTGGAGAGATGGCCCAGCAGTTTGATTACTGACCTGAGTTTGGTTCCTGGCATCCATCTCAGGCAGTTAGCAATCACCTATGATCCAGCTCCAGAGGATCTGACACCCTCTTCTGGCCTTCATGGGCACCTGCATCCATATGGCAGACATGTATAGACTCAGACACACACAATACACATAACATAAAACAGTTAAATAATTTTTGAGAGCTAAAAGTAAACTATTAAAGTGTTTTCTCAGCCTTAGAGAGATACTTTGCAGGCTTTTCTCTCGTGTGGAAACTTGTTAATTTTCTTGCACCTTCCAGACAAAGTGAGCAAGCTAAACCCTGACACACTGTGTCCTAGTTAGCTTTAACTACCAACTTAGTAACAGTTTAGGGCCACCTGAGTCTCACCTGAAGCATCACACAGATCAGACTGGCCTAATTGGCCTGACCTGCCTTTAGGCATGTCTATGGGGGCATGTCTTGATTTTTAATTGATATTGTAGGCCTAGCCCATTGTGCCCAACATTATGCCTTAACCATGTGCTTCTGGGCTATATAAGAAATCTAAGCCAAGCGATGTTGACACACGCCTTTATTCCTAGCGCTTGGGAGCCAGAGGCAAGCAGATCTCTATGAGTTCGAGGCCAGCCTGGTCCACAGCATCCTCTGTGGTCCCCAGTGTGTGTGTGTGTGTGTGTGTGTGTGTGTGTGTGTGTGTTTTCTTTTTTTCAAGGTTTATTTATTATTATAAATAAGTACACTGTAGCTGTCTTCAGACGCACCAGAAGAGGGCGTCAGATCTCATTATGGGTGGTTGTGAGCCACCATGTGGTTGCTCGGATTTGAACTCAGGACCTTTGGAAGAGCAGTTGGTGCTTTTACCCACTGAGCCATCCTACCAGATCCCAGTGTGTTTCTTAATGAAATGAGTTGCTTGGTGGGAGGCAATGCTGTATAGAAGAGTTGAGTTCCTATTCTAGCCTCATTGAATGGTAGACTGTAAGTCGTATGCTGAAATAACCGGTTCTCTTCCCTACATTGTTCTTGTTCAGAGTGCTTTATCACAGCCACAGAAAGAAAATGAGAACATCCCATCAAAGACACTTCCAGAAAGGAAGGTGGTGCAGAAACTGGGCCATGACAGGCCTGCCGAACCCTGGAGAGGACTCTGTGCTAGAGCAGCCCTGGACACACCACCTGACTGCTCTGCCACTCTCTAACAGCCAGCCCTCACTCTAGGACATAAATTCTAAGATAAATAATGCAGGAAGACCAAGAGACCAAACTCAGAGAGCAAGGAAGAATATTCCAAAGATTAAGTGAAACCTGAGCCCAGCCAAAGATAGGAAACAAATGTCCATTGTCTGGCTCTTCCTCATTTCCTTCCTTCTCCTCTTTCTCCTTCCTCTTTGCTTCCCTTCTTTTCAAGACTTTTATATGCACATGAATTAAGAAACTACTTCAAACACATGTTTTCCACCACACCCAACCTGTCACCCCCAACATACATGTGGACATTTTTCAAAATACTCCCACCTGCACAGGTGATGTAAACTTGGTTTTAAAAAATAATTCTAGGAATGTGAGCTTCACTGAAGACATAAGGTGTGTCAAGAGAGGTGGAAAGGGGCAGGGTCAGACTCTAAAGCCATGGCTACATCCTCAGAGAACTGAGCCTGGAGTACAGCAAACCCATGGGTTGTATAATGGTCACCTATGGGAGAGCAAAAAGGGACACTTGAGAGGGTAAAAGGACTCCTTGACCCAGTGCCTGTGGAAAGGGGAACGAATTTTCTAGAAGGGGAGGACTAAGAAAAGTATGGTGAGAGGCTACCCTGGTTAGCCAAGTCTCAGACAGGACATCTGCGGCAATTATCATTGGCTATTGCCAATCTGATGTGAAGTCGCCCTGTCCAGTATTCCCAGTACAGTAGCAAAGTGGAATGGACAGTCCTTCTACAGCCATCACTGGTGTGCCAGAGTTTCAAAGAATTTTTATTCCACATTTAAGAGATTTACAGGAAATCTCCAGACAGTTAAGGAGAGGAACTCAGACTGTCTTTCATCTGGCAGGAAGCCAGCCATTTGGAAGGGTGGCTTTAATTCCTAGGATATGGAGTCACACAGTCAGGAAGCAGCCCTGACCCCAGTAAGGTCAGTGCCGTGGCCAACTACCCTGGGCTCAATTTAGAGACATAACTATAGCAACGACTGTGCCCAATCGGTTATTAGAGGAGATTTATTGACGGATATGCTTGAATAGCAGGGCCATTAATTGCAATTACCAGACAAGACACTTTGCTCATCTTGGGGGACTGAATGCCAAAATGCCCTAACAACTTTAAAATCCCATTTGCTCCTGAGCTCTTTGCTGGTCTCACAGAGTTTGCTCCAGATTCCCAGTCCTGAAGGTGGGGCTGATGGGGGTGGGGAGGAGAGAAAGGGCCATCACTTGACATGGCCCCAGCTGAGGAATACAGCAAGAGCTTGGTGCTGCTAAGGCGGGAGCTTAAGGATTGCATGCAGTCCCTACAAGACCACCCTAAGAAAACTCGAGGGGGGCAAAAGCAGAATCACCCTCTGGACCTCACCAACAGCCATAAATAAAACACCTCTTCCTTTGCCTTCTAACCCACAATGGCCATTTTCTTCAACATACTCAGCTCAGGCTCTACCCACTGTTCATCCCAAGCCTAGAAAACTCATCACTGGATTTCATCCTTCTGGTCTACCTCAAGGTAGTTCTCCCACCTTCCACCCCCCTGCCACTCCTGAACACTCCTTCCTGTACTTTACAGGGTCTCTCTATGTAGCCCTGGCTATCCTAGAAATTACTGTCTAGACCAGGCTGGCCTTAAACTCACAGAGATCTCCCTGCCTCTGCCTCTGCCTCTGCCTCTGCCTCTCAAGTGCTTAAAGGTGTTGGCTACCCCATCCAACCCTCCTATACCTTCGACCTCTTTCTTAGCACTGAAGTTGTATTGTGCTTAGCACTGTGCATTGGTCTGTCTGTTAACTGGCCTCTTTCTCTCTCCCTCATAAGACTCTCAGATCCACGAGAGCAGCCATTCACTCTGTTCTTTCCACTGCTGGACTGTGTCAGACACACCACCTACCACATGGTCCACACTCAAGAAATATTTATTAAGGTCCAATGAGATGGCTGGGTAGGTAGAAGTATTAGTATAGCGGCCTGATGACTTGGGTTCGATCCCCAGATCCCATAAAGTGGAAGAAATGAACCAGCTCCAGAGAGTTGTCTTCTGACCTACACACACGCACACACACACACACACACACACACACACACACATCATGGCATGTGCATGCCTACTTTCATACACACATAAACATACACACACACAAATAGATCAGTATTTGTTGAAAGCCAAGTATGGTGGCACATACCTGTCATCTCAGCACTCAGGAGTACCTGAGGCAGATGGATCATAAGTTCAAGACTATGTGCACATACATGCAAATGTCCACTCATATAAAATGAAGAAATCCTATAAAAATAAAATATTATATATAGACCATAACCAAAGTCTCAGATCAGCAGAGTGTGGAAAGAAGTTGACACTGATCTAGTAAGACACACAGAAGCTATAGTTATGAGGCCTAAGACCTGAAGAGTGGGTTAAGGGATTGAGCCTAGTCGGGAAGGACAAGGAAGACCACCCTGAAAGAGAGTTGTTCGGTTAAGACCCAAAGACTGAGCGAAGCACACTGGGGGGCAGACGAGGGACTGAAGCATCTGGAAAGCCAAAACACACTTCTATGAGGACAGGCTATGGCAGACGTGATGGAGCTGAGGCTGGCCAGCACTAGAGACATCAGGCTGGACCTTGAAGGATGCCACTTGGAGATTCTCAGGCCCCTCCAGAAAGGAAAATATTGAAGGGCTCCTGCTTTAATTTGGATATCCTATCCTCCAAAGGCCCACGTAGTAAAGGCTTGGTCACAGGACCTTGGTACTATTTGGAGACTTAGGAGCTAGGGTGAGGAGCAGTGGGAAGAAGGGGTGACAGCATGTCCTCAAGACAGGTACTAGACTCCCAAGTCCCCCTTCTTGTTTCTCTCTACTTCTCAGTTACCACAAGGCCAACAGCTCTGCCTTGTCCCATGCTTCTGCCATGACATCCTGTTTGGCCACAGGCCCAAAGCAACAGGGCCAAGTGACCATGAACCAAGCTTTGCTTGGGTTGATCTCAGGTCTTTGTGACAGTGATAGAAAGCTTAAAATAGGCTTACACACATATCCCATAGGTTAAAGCAATGGCTTTCTGGGTGTCCGATCTGGAAAACAGACTAAGGAAATGACAAGGGAAGGGCAATAGCAAGGGTTGAAATGCAAAGAATTCCATGGTTAATCAGAAAGAGAGGGCTGGAGAGATGGCTCGTAAGGACACTTATAGCTCTTCCAGAGGACCTTCAGTTCCCAGCACCCACATTAGGCAGCCCACAGACACCTGTAATCCTGGCACCAGGTGAGTATCTGACACCCTCTTCTGGCCTCCACAGGCACCTGCACTCACACATGCACATGCCCCCTCCCCCGCCACACACACACACACACACACACACACACACACACACACACACACAGACAGACACATAACTTAAAGATAAAACAAATCTAAAAAGGAAATCAGTAGAGGTGGCATTCAGGGAACACATCCTGAGAGAGACACATGAGGCCACCACCACCCGGGGTCTGCTCAGCTACCCAAGGAGCGGGACTATATTTTGCATTGCCCCTTTAACTATCACACAGAAAGACAATATGGTAGCCGTGTTTCATGTGTGGATGGCAATATTACTATGCATCAGTAGAGCAGGGTGCTAATTTTAATCTGCACAAAAATCACAAACTTTGCCTGCTGAGAGGAACCTTAAACAGCATCTGAATATTTGTGCATTTTCCAACACTCTCACAGATGCTTTCATGAATACTTTATTTCTTATTAATATGCATGCTTGGAATACTTTTTAATTTTTTTTTTAAATTTTACTCATCTTTCCTTTGTGTATGAGTGTTTTGCCTACTTGTGTACTCTATGTGTACAGTACACATGGAGGCCAGAAGGAGTCAGATGCCCTAGAATTGGAGTTGCAACAGTTGTGAGCTGCCATGTGGGTGCTGGAAATTGAACCTGCATCCTCTGGAAGAGCAGCCAGTGCTCATAACTAGTGAGCCATCTCCCTAGCCTGTATTTGGAACACTTCAAATAAACTGCATGTTTTCTTGTGAATTGGACCTATGTGTATGGCCTTTCAGGCCTCCTTTACTCTCACCTAAACATTAGGATGGACTCGCACACACATGCAAACGCACACACATGCATACACAGTGTATCCAGAAAGTGCTCAGTAGATGCTATTAACTGACTGACTTATTGACAACAAACCATGAGCTGATAACGAATCTGATGGCCAGTGCCACACAATGGAGAAGAGATTATATGAACTTCCAAAGCATGCCCCACAGCTCCTAAAAGAATGAACACACACAGAGAGAAAGATCTAGAACCCGAGTCTCAGCTCCTTTCCACACAGGGAAGATGGATCCTTCCATCTGTCAGAGTGGACTTCGATCAAACAGGATGCAAAGGGTCCCATGCGGCTGACTGCAGGGCAAAGGGAAATGAAAAAAGTAGCTACCATGGAGCGCGTTGTTCTTGTAGAAGGGGAGTAGTGGGTGTTCTTAGGGACAGCTGAGGCCACTGCCACTTTCTTTCACTGATCCCCGAGTGTCACCCTGGCCACAGACCAAGTTCCTGTGTTCTGAGCCAACATTCTGCGTGTCATGAATGTGTTAGTGTGCTCACTTTTCCAAACAGAGAACAGACATCTCGGGTGAAACCTGGAGAAACCAACCCCTAGATGTCATTGTTGCCGTTGAAATATCGAATTTGGAGCCTTCGAACATTTAAAGAGCGGTGTGGATCTGGGTAAGCTACTTAAATCATGTAAATTCTATTCGCTTTCAACACATCAGAGCCAAGTCCAAGGGTTTCTGGACTTCTTAACCAACATGTGTCTAAATGGCAGGGTGTTAGGGGCGTTCAGTTGCCAACGAAATCCATACTTAGGAAAAATAGGCCGAGCCCCGGGTGGTCATATGTGACTTGGCTCCAAAGCTCACACTACAATGCTAAGCTGAGGACAGAATGGCTGGGTAACTCCGCCCACATCTCCTCTCCTGTGTGTTCTTTGATGTCTGCTCTGCAACTGTCTGTCACTGGTGTGTACCACACACTACCACTTCCCATCCAGGACATGCTGAAGGAGCCAAGGGGCTGGCCATCTCTCAACTCCACTTCCAATCAGCCACCAAAAGCTCATAGGCTCCCTCATGGTGTCATTTCGGGTCACCCTTCTCTGAATCTTTTGCAACTATACTATTTATTGATCACTGCCCATCAATCATTCATGTCAGTACCTCATATATATTAAGTCATTTAAATGTTTTTAGGGTGTATGGGTATTTTGCCTGCATATATGGATGGGCACCATGTGCCTACAGTACCCAAGGAGGTCAGGACAGGGCGTTGGAGGATCCCATGGAACTGTAGTTATAGACAGTAGTAGACTACCACGTGAGTACTAGGAATTGAATCCCAGTCTTCTAGAGAAACAGCCAGTGCTTTCATTGCTGAGCCATCTCTCCAGTCCCACTTTAAACTTTTTAACAGCACTTTGGGTATCGTGATCCCTGTGTTATGATAAAAATAAAGTACAGAGATTAACCATGGTTTGAATGTGCGTGGCCCATGGGAAGTGGCACTATTAGGGAGTGTGGCCTTGTTGAAGCAGGTGAGTCACTGTGGGGGTGGGCTTTGATGCTTCTGTGCTCAAGCTCCACCCAGGGTAGAATTGAGCTTCCTCCTAGCTGCCTGTGGAAAACGGTGTCCCCTTCTGGATGTCTTCAAATCAAGATGCAGAGCTCTCAGCTTCTTCTATTGCACCATGTCTGCTCCCACAGCATTCTGGATCCTGTCGTGGTTCCCACCATGATGATAATGGACTGGATCTCTGAACCTGTAAGCCAGCCCCAATTACATGATGCCCTTTTTAAGAGTTGACCTGGTCATGGTGTCTCTTCACATCAATGAAATCCTAGCTAAGACATTAAGTAATACACTAAGTCACACAGCTAGGACATGCTAGAAGATTCCGAAACTAAGGGTAAAGCCCATTTCACAGACTAGACTCTTAGAACTCCTGAAACCTCACTAAGACGGACACCTAGGTCGCTAAGTAGATGTCAACTTTATTCTCTCTCCTAAGCCAACTCTCTTCCTGAATACTTTCTTTGAGATATGTATTAGTTCATTAAGACAGGGTCTCACTATGGAACCTAGGCTGCCCTCAAACTCTGCAAACCTCCTGCCCCAGTCCCCTGACTGCTAGCATAACAGACATGCACAACCACACCCAGCTCCAAAAGATTGCTGTTGAGTTCCTAGCTAAACCCACACCTTGGAGCAGGCGTGCTTAAGTAAAATCACTCTCTCATTCGATTGCCGACTATAGCTACATTCAACACCTTGTCGCCAGCCAGAAGAAATATCAATGAACAGGACTGGCAGGCTCTTGGAGCCAAGTGGGAACCCACTCCCACCAGGGCAGACAGATGCTGAGGCAGCAAGAGCACCTGTGACTAGAGACGGAACAGCTCACATACAAATGTGTGAAAAAGCACCG
>JADRCD010222301.1:59976-78453 GCA_019843815.1 Montemys delectorum | reverse complement strand
AGAGAGAGAGAGAGAGAGAGAGAGAGAGAGAGAGAGAGAAAGGACAGGTAGTTGGTTTGGGTAGGGAGGTAAGGAGAGCCTTGGAGGAGTTAGGGGAGAGGAAAGAATATGATCAAAATATACTACATGAAAAAAATCAAATAAGTAATTTGTCCATCTCAACAGACCTTCAGTCTCAGCTATAATATTTACTTCTTATGTCTTCAGAGTGCTCAGACTTCAGCTCCCAGAAGGAAACTAGACAGAATAATAATACCTGCCTTGTGGGATTGTCCTAAGAACAAAAGGCAGCCAAGCGTGGAGCACGAGCCCAAGGCAGCCTGTGTCAAAGTGAACAGCAAGAAAGGCCGTAGGGACCAGGATCATCACTGTTACTGCTCTCCCCCTCCCCACACACCTATTTCTTGTGCTGCCAGTGACATGCACATGCAGTCACGTGCATGAGTTCAGTTACTGCCACAATCAAGTGCAAACCAAACAATGTTCAGGATCTCCTGTACCTCCACGTGCCTTCTAAACAAATAAGATTCCTGCTACAAATTTGTAGTGATGTTAATGTAGGTGATACAGATTGAGAATTCGGACTGTCTACGTGCTGTGTGGGTTCCTTGATGGTCTGCTGAAAATCTGAACATAAAAGCTCTATGTGGGAGACCATTGCAGCCAGTCTCTCTATGTAATACAAATACTTGAGACTGGGATATAGCTCAACAGCAATGTATCTTAGGCCTGGGTCTCAACCCATAGCATCTTATAACAATAATACCTTGGGTGAAGAAATTAATCTCCTGCTTTAGAACCCCAGGTGTTCATGGGCCATTTACTTAAAACAGGTGGGGATAGTCATAACCAGTCATCCACAAGTATGAAAACCTTAGCATCCCCATTGCAGCTTTTTTTGGGGGGAAAAACCTTCCTAATAATTTTCATATTGTTCAGGCTTTCCCAGAAAAGTGTAAAGAACTGAATTTTTAAAGACTTGTTACTCAAGTTATTTTAACTAAAGGAACATTTGGTACAGAGGGGATGTTTTAGAAATGTTTATACCTTCCCAGTAGCCAAATTCACATGATGGGCCCACTCAACCTGGGAATGTAGGAAGACTTTGAAAAGAACACTTGGCTACCATAGCAAGTGTTCCTTTTCTGCCAAAACATTTCCTGCTTTTAACCACCTCCTCTCCTTCCCATGCTTATACATAGGCCTGTTAACATCCCAAGAACACGACCAACCACTTGCTACTGAATCACAGATAAAAGAGCTAGCACCCATCCTTTATATGGAGGCCCACCTGGGTCAAAAAGATCTCTCTCCAGGTACTGCTGAGATCCCCATAGCCTTCTCCCCTACACATGAATAGTTATACATTTACATTTATACACACACACACACACACACACACACACACACACACACACACACTTGCTTTGTTAACAGAATTGGTCTGAGTGGTAGATTTGGGATGGTTTTTGTTTGACCATCTATATTTTTATTTTCTACAATAGGCATATATTGACATTACAATTTATAAGCATGGTGGTCATAAGAGCAAGTTGGACATTTTCATTGGGAAATATCAAACAGTAGAAAAAGTGTTCATTAGATACCACAGTCCTCTTTTAATTCTTTGATCAGCCTAGACCAGTTGAGGCCACCTCAGAGCCTGTTACACGAGAGCTGAACTATCTCCTTGGGTCTATATCTCATATCTGCAGATGATTGAAGAACTTGCTGTCTTGGTTAACATTCTATTGCTGTGAAGAGACACTATGAGCAAGACAACTCTTATAAAAGCAAGTGCCCCAGTTAAATGCTTTCTTTTATATTTTATAGTTGCCTTGGTTATGGTGTCTCTTCTCATCAGTAAGACAGTGACTAAGACTGTCACTAACATTGAAAATATCAGATAATTTACATAGAAGTGTGATTTTTGATCATTTTACAATCAAAAGCTTCCCATAATCATTCACTGCCCTGCAGTTACTTAGTGTCTTCCTGTTGGAGCGAATGGCCGGCCATGTTGCACTCGGCCGTCAGCCAGGTCAGTGCATGTTTGGTGATACTGGACTGGTGTCAGGCAGGTCCTCATTATCTTCTTGTTCCTTTGAACATTTGACTTTTGTCCATATGCTAGGCTGTTTATACTCCCTGGTGTACCTTATTTAGGCAACGGATGGGTCTAAGTTGTTTATTTTGACATCTTCCAAGAAAACTTGTGACAACCAGTTTTAGATGACACCTTAATTTCTTGCTTTGTTGCATGGAGGTGGCTTCCTGGGGGCCTCCTCCTTTGGGATGAAGCTGTCAATCATCCCAAACTTCGGCTTTCCTCTCATCTTCCTATCTCCTAGCTTCTGATCTCACAACATCATTTCTGTTTTATGATTGTTGTAGCCAAAACTGTCTGCATTGGCTTTTGTAACCAAAACTAAGCATCTCTGTCCATAGACTGATTTGTGAAATTTTAAAAAAATCAATAACTTCCATTTATATTATGTAGATGTCTCTAGTGTCTCCAGCATATCTAAGTGATACACTATATTTTATTTATTTATTTATTTATTTATTTATTCACTATACATCCCAAATGCTATCTTCTCCTGGTCTCACTCCTACAATCCCTCCCCCATCCCTCATTCTCCACCTCCCATCCCCCATCCTCTACTCCTCTGAGAGGATGGAGCCTCCTGTTGGTAACCCCCTACCCTGGCACATTAAGTTTCTGTAGGTCTGGGTGCATTCTCTCCCACTGAGGCCAGACAAGACAGCCAGGTTAGGTGAATGGATTCCACAAATATGCAATAGTTTCAGGGATAACCCCCCTGAAGTTGTTCAGGACCCATATGAAAACCAAACTGTATATCTGCTAGATATATACAAAGGCCTAGGTCTAGCCCATGTATGCTTTTTGGTTGGTGGCTCAGTCACTAAGAGCCCCTAAGTATCCAGGTTAGTTGACAATTGGACTTTCTATTGAGTTCCTATCCCTCCAGGGTCCTCAGTCCTTCCTCCAACTCTTCCATAAGTATCCCCAAGCTCAGTCTGATGTTTGGTATATTTTCTTTTTAAAACATATTTTTATTTTATGTGTTATGTGTGTTTGCCTACATGTATATTTGTTCACTACATGTGTACCCCATGTCCTCAGAGACCAGAAGAGGGTATCAAACCTCCCTATAACTGGAACTACAGCTGGCTATGAGCCATCATGTAGGAAATGAATCTTGGGTCCACTACATTAGCAGCAAGTGCTCTTAACCACTGAGACCTTTCTCTAGGTCCTAAATTACTTTTTTTTACAGCCTCTTTCCCTCCATGCAGTTTCTATCTTTCTTTATTGGTTTTCATCCATTATTTCCTTTTGTGTAGCCTCAATTATTCATCCATTCTCTATCCTCATCAAGTCATTATCTTTAATATCTTTCTCCCTTGTCCCTAGTTCAGAGCTCCAGTCAGTGCTGAGGATAAACAAGGACCACTGATTCATTTCTTGGGCTGGATTCAACGGTGTCTGAACACCAGACTACCTCCTTTCTTCGCTTATCATTTTATTTTTGCTGTAGCCCCTCCTCAAGTCACTTTCTCAGGAAAGTGCTGTGTTAAGTGAGAAATAAATTTTTAGAACAGTTACAGTCTGGAAATATCTTTATTTTGCTAACAAACTGAAATAAGAACTTTGTAGAGTATCGAAATCTGAATTCCTCATTTTTCTCCCTTGAAGTGATAAACAATTTCTGCTCTAGTCAGCTGAGCTGCCAGCATTCTGCTCACCTTTCCAGAAGCCCTTTGACCTTATTATTCACAGTACCTGATATTCCACACTGATGTATTTAGCTTTCATTCTTTACTATGTATTGACAATTTCATACATGTATGTGGTAAATTCTGATCATTTTCACACATGCCTTGTTGACATCTCTGAACTTACCCTTCCCCACTGAAACCCCGACTCCCTGCTCCTGCTTCTGTGTGTTCATATGTGTATGTGTGTGCAAACATCTAAGTGTGTATGTGTGCCTCATTGAGTTTAACTAGGTTGATTGCATGAGCATAGATAGGGTATTTACTTATCCACAGTGGCCATATCATTGAAGAAAATGCCATTCCCTCCACCAGAAACTGTTAACTGCCGATTGACCTCAGAGAAGGATGGAGCCTCATCAGCCCCTCTCTTATCTATAGTGAAATGATGACAGGTTAGTATAAGGCAGATCTTGTGTGCTAACCACAACTGCTATGAGTTTGAGTTGAACTACTATATCATGCCTAGAAGACAGTATTTCATAGCACAATTGCCCATCTTCTAGCTTTTATGATCTCCTTCACCAACACACACACACACACACACACACACACACACACACACGCACACACAAAGTTTATGGTATCTCAGGCAATAGGGTATTACCATCTAGCTCTGGTGGTATACAATGCAGAGGAATGGCGATAGCATCCCAGGAGGCATCCCAGGCCTTGGCACTTAGATTTTCACTTTTAACCAATGGCTTCTGAGAGGATCATTATCTACCCAGTGCAGGATATCTCCTTTTAACCATGTATTTAATAAACTTGGAACATAGCAGATTTCCGTACCAGTTTTTTGTACCTCCTTAGTTTGAGATAAGCCCTACCTTACCTTCCTGTCTTCCCTGTCCACCTCCTAACTTACATCTTCTCTTAAACCCTTCCTACTCAAATACAGCTCCATCTTTTTCGTGTCACTTGTTTCTAATATCCCATTCTTTTATATTATTCCTGCTGACATGGGAGACCTGCAGCCTTCAGCTCTGACATAATTGTTTTCTTCTTTGGCAATCTCTCTTCCATTTTCTTTGAAATCTTATCTTCTGTGATACAAGTAGATTGGATGTAGAACCTCCTAACTTTGTCCTCTATTTTCTCTCATCTTTTGACACTGTTTGCTTTCACAGGCTTTCTGGGAGATTTCTATAGCTTTGCATAATTCCTAAGATCATCTTTATTACCTGTATTCAAATAGCTACTGTATGTATACATTAACAGTAAAATGGTGGTGATTCCCAGGAGCAGTTTTGTGCTCTCCTGTGTTTAGTAAAATTCTGTTCTCATGTCATAGTTAAACCACCTTGGACCAGGCTGAGAACTGGTCATGAGGCCTTTAGTGCTGTTCTTGCTGCTATTGAGAGTACCATCTTTTCCTCCCACCATTGTTTACTTTAATCTAGGCTTTTGCTATCATCTTCTGTCTGTTGTGTCTTGGAAGAAACTAAGAAGATGCCACAGCCACTGCAGTAATAAACACACAGCATCTATGATCACCTACAGAAAACCTACAGAGACATGAAAGCTAGAGGGGGTGGTTAGGAGGGAAGAGGGGCTAGCAGGAATAGGAAGATAGGAAAGGATAATGGGGTAGAAATTATATGGTCACAATACACTGTGCCTAAGTCAGAAAATGTCAACAATTTCAAAATAACTGTTTTGAAAGCTGGTATTATCTCTGCAGATAAAGGCAGCTCTAACTGATAGGATTCATTTCTAAAATCAGATGAGCTGTGCTACATGCTAGAGGCTCTCTTTCATTGTGATGCTCAATTCTACATATGGGCAGAGATAGTCCTTGGGGTTTTAATAGGCTCCTGTTTGCTACCCACCCTGTCACACTTCCAAAATCTCCAGTTGCTGGAAGGCTGTACAAATAGATGACCTGGTGACCTGTGAGAGCCATAGCCTCCTCTTCCCTTCTCCAGCCATTCACACCCCCATTAGCATTGTCTTCCATCATCCTACTGGACCATCTCACTCCTGAACAATGCCCATAGACTCACAGAGTGCAAAGAGCTTATGCCTGGTGTAATTGCTTCCTAGTCACTTTAGTGATAGCTTGGGAAGAAGAAGAGATGATGGGTGCTCAGTCTGCTATTGTTCATCCCATGCCCTGCCCGCTGCTTATTAAAGTGTTCTGTTGTATAAGCTCAGAAACGATCTATATATCTTACACCATAGCAAGAGCCCACAAAGCAACCTGAACTTCAGTTACTGCACAGACACAGGATGTGTGTTTGCCTGTGTGAATGTATACTGTAAAGGTGATATTAAGGTGACTTAATTCTTGATAAATTCCAGAGGGAAAATTGAAGCTATGACTTTTCTAAAAACATCCTGCCCTTTCTGATGGTGAGGTAAAATTGATGAAGGATAAGTAATAGTTTCAGCAAAAGGCAGCCAGGTCAGCCTCACCCCAGTCCGGCACATCCAGTCAGCAGCACTCCCAAGCCTACCCTGGGGCCTGCAATCATATTCTAGTTTCTCCAGCTTTGATGTGCTTTTGCCTTCAACAATGTAAACTCACTAAACCCCTCCTCCCGCATCACAAGAAGAGGTGAGACTCACATCCCATTCCTCGGCTGCATGCCCATTGCGCTGCATTGCCTATACACAAGTCAGCACTCTCAGCTTTGATTAAACATCTCTAGGCTTTCACCTCATGCTCCCCCTGCAGGAAGAAGCAGAGGTTGTCTCTGGGCACTCCCTGTGATCACTCCGGTTTCCTTTCCTCCCCCTTCCTCAGTGTCCTTAGTCTCTTAGCCTTTCCCTACTCAACATTTCCTTCTAAATCCTCTTTCCATGAAGCTTTACCTCAGACTAGAGGTAGCTTAGAGTTACTGACTGGCTCTGTGTCTCGTCCTCAACAGCACCTTAATGAAAACCTGGCAAAGCTCACCACCAAGTTTGAGAAGGCAACAGCAGAGAAACTCAAGTGTCAGCAAGAAGCTGAAGTGACCGCAGGCACCATTTCCCTCGCAAACCGTCTGGTGAGTGTGAACTCTAATTGCATTAGTGGTGCTTGTCAAGTGCCTCAGAGGTGTGAATAGATGAGCTTGGTGCGGTGCAGCTTTGACTCGCCCGTGGGAGGGAGAGTGTATTAAAATGTGCGGAGATGCTGGGACTGTGACCTGAGAAGTATGGGTACTTAGTCTTCTCTGTTCCAAGCTGATTTCATAAGGCAGTACTTAGACTGAAGGGTACACTAGATCTACAAGGCAGCTGGCATAGGTGTGGCAATGCTTCTCAGATATGAATGGGCCAGAGGAGCTATCATATTGTGGGTCAATTCTAGGGTTTGAATCCATGTGCAAGATTAGGGACTAAGAAGCAGAAAGAAATGATTGACCCTAGCATATCTGAACATGACCTTATTCATGCACACCTGTGCATGCACAAAGGGAAATATGGGAGAGAAGAGCAGGCCCTGGCCCTCCTGATATAACAAGTCTAAATGTTAGAACAAGGTGTTTCTTTTAGGGCATCTGTTCCTATATAAAAAATTAACCCCACCTCCCAAATTATCCAAGGGGCAAATGCATGTATGCTGTCTTTGGTTGGGGTAGGAGAGAGCTGATACTGGGGGGAGGGGGACCAGGGAAAGATACAAAAGGGGTTAAGTGATGTTGCATGTCTCCTGAATTTTTTGCCCAGTGTTGGAGGGTTACAATACACACTATGTTTATAAGATTAAGATTTCCCTTATTATTTCATAGGAACTGTTTTGGAAAACAAAATACGACGGTAACCATTCTAAAATATTTCAGAAATTTTGTGGGGCAGGAATCTGGGCAGAATTTAGCTTTCTGTATTGTCTCCACGCCTGAGGAATTCAGTGTTACTCAGTCCTGGGGCTGGGCTGGGTTAGAGAGTCCAGAATAACTTCCTTCACCTGATAGGTACTTTAATAGGTAAGGCTAGTAGGGTGGACTCAGAAGGGTCTCTCTATCTATCGATCAATTATAGATATAGATTTAGATGACATAGATATAAATGTAGACATAGATATAGATAATCTCTCTGATAGAGTCATCAAATAGGATGGACTATCTCTGATGACTCTACTAAAGTGTATGCTAGCCCTGGACTCTACAAGCCAGCATTTCAGGAGACATATGTCACTCTCATAAAATCTGGAACCAAAATCTAGCACAGTGCTAATCACTTCTGCTTTAGTCCATCAAAATAGTTACAAATTCAAGGGTCTAAATAGACCACTATTACATTTGAAATAGACAAGCTACTATCCTACTATGTGCTCGGCCCATTTAATTCTAACCTGCCTTGATGAGAATATAGCCAGCCTTACCATGCTTTTTCTTTCTTATATAATCAGCTTTCATAACCTAAGCTAATGCAAAGCATTAATCTTAAATTATGTGTTCCCATGCCCATAGTCAGGTATGTGGAGATAGACAAGTATTACTTCTCATTGTGTTTGTTTTGTTTTGTTTTGAGATAGGCTCTCACCTTGTAAACTAGCCAATCCGCTTGCCTTGGCTTGCTGAGTCTTGAGATTACAGAAGAGAGCCACTATGCCTAATTTTTGATGAGAGGTCAAAGAATCTGTGGTCTTTTAAAATTCCTCATGGCTTGCATTTCTAGCATCCCCAGCATGGAAGACTGGAGATCAGCTTCTACTAAGAACGATTTCTCTTTAGCTTCAAGTCTTTGCAGCACCACCTTCACCAAAATAGAGAAATATAACCAATTCCTATCCTTGCTTATTCCAGCTACAGCCGTATTTCCTTTAAGGAGCCAAGGGCAGTAGCCACCACTGGACTAAGCCATTGTTTGGTGAAGATGTTAGACCACATGTTTTCTAGGTTCTGTGTGTCCTAATGTTACATTAAGACATAGAAAAAGAAATAAAAAAATAGGAAGGCTCCTCTTGGAGTAGTTTAGACCAAGAATGAGCATAAATAGGATTTCTCACTTCTCTCCCTATGTCTTCCCTGTCTCGAGTTTCTGGTCTGTGGCCTGGCTGCCCTACTGACTGTACATGTTGTCTGTCCTTAACAAAGGACTTTGCTCCTTGTCTATTGAACAGAACAGAAATCAATGGTATAGAAAAGGGATGGGGGATATTTTTCAACAGAAATCTTTAACAGAATTTTACCAAAAAGAGGTTACATTACTGACCATGACTGACTCAGAATAGCTCTCAAAACCTCACAGATGTATCAACCAACATCCACATATTGTTCCCAGTATTTAAGGGATATTTGTTTTAAGGTTGTTTTCAATCTGTTGGCTGCTTTTGGCAAATAATTACCACAACATATACTTTATTATGAGTCAGGGGCATGGGAATACAAATTTAAGATTAAAGCTTTTGTTAGTTCAAGTTGTAAAAGCTGACTCCATAAGAAGGGCAAAACACAGTAAGGTTGGTTATATTATTCTCATAAAGGTAGGTTAGAATTAAATAAGCCGAGCATATAATAGGATAGCAGGTTGTGTACCTAGACCTAAACAGTCTCAAAGCATATTATCAGCTTAGATGCAAGAACAGGCAGAACAATGTGTCTCCCCAGTTACAGGTGGGACAAGCTGCTATGCAGTTATTAGATGATCAATTTTATCAAATGCTTTGGTTTGGAAAAAGCACTCCTCAGACTTGTAAAAAATCAGCCAGATCTGGCTGGTCAGGCTTCCATCTAGCTCTTTACCTAGCTTCCTAAATTCAGCACAGCCTTCTCCATTGCTGGAAACTCCTCCATATATATTTCCATAGAAGGTTGTGGGGCTGGGTGTATGGATGTATGGGCACTGAAGCCATTTCTGGCTCTACCAACAGAGATTCTGTAGAGAAACTTGGACTTCAATGTTCTAGTTTATTGTGACAGGGCTTTGTTTGCTTGGCAAGCCCCTTCTGCCTCTGCCAGCCCTAACAATATATGATATTCTCCTCCCAAGAAGAAAGATGTCTCCCAAATATGAGCCAGGCCAGTTGAGATGTGTTCTGCAGTCCCCGGTATTTTGTACACACTCATATGTATACACCTATCACTCCCTTGATTCACCCCCATCTTTCCATCCACTGAGAAATTATTTAAGGAGCATGGACTTAATCTTATTTTCATATATCCAGCACATATGGAGGACAAAGAAGAAAAGGCCAACTTTCAAACATGTCTTATAGACTAGGCACTATGCTGAGTGGGAACATACATGAACATGTTTCATAACATCCCATGGAGTTGGTATAGCTGCCTCCACATGTAGAATGGGCAGAACACTGCAGCCTGGATTCAGAACCTGTTATCATTCCACAGCCCATGCGATGCACAACACAGAGTAGGGCCTTGTGTGCTGGAGTGTCACCAGCAGTTAGAACATGTCTGATTGGAAGGGCTACAGGATGGAAAAGGACACCCAATGATTTGCTGAGACTTCCTCCCATGGGCACATGGCATGTCACTTCCTAGACTCAGTACAGAGCTCTGTGGGCTCAATCTGACACTTCTCTCTCTTTTCTGCCTTTTAAATGGTAGGTTGGAGGACTTGCTTCTGAAAACGTAAGGTGGGCAGAGGCTGTGCAGAACTTCAGACAGCAGGAAAGGACATTGTGTGGTGACATTCTGCTTACTACAGCCTTCATTTCCTACTTGGGCTTCTTTACCAAAAAGTACCGAAAGAGTCTCATGGATGGGAGCTGGAAACCCTATCTGGGCCAACTGAAAGTACGTAAGGCCTTAATTTGTCCTGTGCGTGTCACTGAGATCATATGACCATAATAATCCAAACCTTCCTGTACCTGCGTGTGCACTATCACTCCAACCTGAGCTTTGGGCATGGAGCATACATGCAACATTCCTTTAGCATATTCTTACCACTCTTCCCAAACACTAACCAAAAATTTAATGTGTCATGCACGCCCTGTCAATGGAATGCAAAAGATATCCCAGGCCAGGAGGACTTCAATGGAGGTAGTTAGGTCCACAGATTTCCTCAGCAAGAAGAGTGAGTGAGCAAGTACAATTCACGTTGTACCCTGAGGTGTATCCCAAACTCCATTCATCATTATAACCTGAGAATTCAAACAGCATTTTGTGTAGTGATGGCTAAGTTTTCCCAGATCAGCTCATAAAATTCTGCCCACTTGATAAGTTTGGTGGACTGGTTTAAAATGGTTATAGTCCTAGGAATGGCACAGATACTAGTTCAACAGTAATGAGTAGCACTAGCTAACAGCACTAGTTGAGCTGTGACTTCATTCATCATAAATTCATGGAGGAAGAACTGCCAGTCAGAGAAGATGAATGGCTCTTAGCAGCATAGAGGGGTTGGGTTTATTTGAGACTCATAAGTGTTTGGTGACGCAGACTCCTGTGTCAGTGTCTTAGCCTGTATTCAGGTGCTATAGCAGAGTTCTAGAGAGCAGGAAATCAATAAAGAACAAATATTTACTTGGTTCATGATGCAGCAGTCTGGCAAGTCGGCCACAGACCTTAGTATGTTGACATCTCATGCCAATAGACAAAAGAGCAAGAGAATAAGAGCCAAGGAGATAGATGGGACCAAACTCACATCTGTGACCCACTGTCACAGAAACTAATTCACTCCCATGATATCAATGGGAGCCATTTACGGGGCAGAGCCACAATGACTTGCTCACTTGGGATTAAGTTTTTAACACCTAAGTTTTGGGGAACACATTCAAACCTCATAAAGCAACCTGGCAAAGTCTATGAATCCCAGAACAATGTTTTATTCATAAGATTGCAATGAAAATATGGCAAAACACATTTCTGTTTTTGTTTTATTATGTTTTCTCCACATAGCTCAGGCCTACCTCAAACTGACAATCCTCCTGCCTCTGCCTGGCTACATGAAGCTTCTCCAAAGAAATTGGCCTCATGGTATTCTTACCCTGAGATCAGAAATATGTTTTAAGCTTGGTAGAGTGTCATATATATGTGACATATATGTAATTACAACAGTTAGGAGGCTTAGATGAGATTTCAAGCTCAGCATGAACAACATAGTAAAGATGTTGGAGGGAAGGAAGAGAAAGAAAAAGAGAATGTGTATCTTAGTTAGGGTTTCATTACTGTGAAGAGACATCAAGACCACAGCAACTCTTATAAGGAAAATATTTAATTGAAACTGTCTTACAGGTTCAGTGGTTCAGTTCATTATCATCAAGGTAGGAGCATGGCAGCATCCAGGCAGACATGGCGCTGGAGAAGCTGAGAGTTCTACATTTTCATCTGTAGGCTGCTAGGAAAAGACTGGCTTCCAAGGTTTTAAAGCCCATGCCCACAGTGGCACACCAACAAGGCCATACTTCCAAATAGTGCTACTCCCTGGGCCAAGCATATTCAACCACCAGAGAGAGACAGAGGAGACAGAGACAGAGACAGAGAGAGAATGAGCTTGATGCTGTATCTTGGGCCATTTGTTTCCTTCATTTTAAACTCATTTAACCTTTGACATTGTAGCATGATATTCTTATCTATAAATTTCACACTCTAGATTTATGTAATTGAGTTAAAAACTTACATAAATGTCATCATGTTTTAAGTAAGTTGATGACTTTTTGAAGAACACATTCAAAGCTGTCCTGGATAGCATGTGGCCAAAAGGCTGCCACTTGAACATGCCTAAAGGAAAAGTAGATGGTTTAAATAGTTTCCCTGAGTTACCTAGGCAAAACAAAGTACAAAGAGAGTTGAATCAAAGAGCTTAAATAGTGTTAAATCTAAACCTTAAAGCCATTATTCTAAATGAAAGTGGCCAGACACAAAAGGTCACATCTTGTATGATTCCATTTTTATTAAATATCCAAAGTAAGAAAATCTATAGAGACAGAAAGCATATTAGTAATTGCTAGGAGCTTGCAGTAGAGAGACACAGGAAGGGATTGTTTAATAAGCCTGAATCATCCTTTGGGGCCATGAAAATATCTGAGAGTAAATGGACCAAGCTAAAAGATGCATAGCCCTGTGACTGTGCTATCCACCACTGAACTATACACCTTACCATGGTTCATTTTACATTGTGTAAATTTTACCTCTTTTTAAAAGTATGTAAGTCAATGAAAAACATTGTTTATAAAAGAATTAGGTGAGCTGAAAGAGGCCAAAATAGAAAAACAGAAAGGATTCTTCAGACACGAGAGTACAGAGAGTGATGTGGGTGGAGTTCTTGGGGCTGAGGGTATGTTTGAGGTATGTTTGCTTTTGGGGGAGGCTGGGGAGTTGTGAGCAGCCTTGAGGAGGGAAGGTTGGGTTAGGAGAAAGGAAGCTTCCCCATCCCTTTATAAGATGGTAAAATGGATGAGAGGGGAGCATGGACTGAGTGATCTGGTACTATCACCAGAAAACAGACTTGAGAAATAGAAAAATGGCAGAGAAGTAAATGTTCATGTGGTTATGGACATTATAGAAATAATCAGGCTGGCAAAATAGCTTAGTATCCAAACCTAACTACCTGAGACAGATGGTAAAGACCCACATAGTAGAGGAAGAGAACTAATTCCTCCAAATTACACTCTGACATTGACACACATGCAATATCATGTGCGTACCCATCCACATACATATACATGCATGCACATGCAATAAATAATTCTTTTAAAGATATAAATAACATACAAGAATGTGACTTAAATGAATATACTAAAGAACAGAGAATTGGTCACAAGGTAAATTTCTATTGTTCATCCTTCAGGGTAGTTTCAGCAACAGTCACATAGCCAAGTAAGCCCACCCACATCAGGAGGATGTTGGTCTTGCTTTTAAAGGCGTTATGTTATACAATGAGATACTGTGGATTCTCCTCCACAGAGATAGTTTTCTATTCAGAATGTCACCTCTTCATCAGGTTCCCATTCCAACCACCCCAACTCTGGACCCCCTGAGGATGCTAACTGATGATGCTGATGTGGCTGCCTGGCAGAATGAGGGTCTCCCTGCTGACCGCATGTCCATGGAGAATGCCACCATCCTCATCAACTGTGAGCGCTGGCCACTCATGGTTGACCCTCAACTGCAAGGCATTAAATGGATCAAGAACAAATATGGAGAAGAACTCCGGGTCACCCAGATTGGCCAAAAGGGGTAAGTGCCTGGTCACACAAGTTGGCACTGTTGCCTTTTGAATAAGAAGAAAACATTGCATGGAGCAAACGTAAGCCCTGGTGGCTTATTTTTTCCTCCTCTGACCTCTCCATCAGGTAACCAGACTGATTTCTTGCAGGTTTTCTTCTCGGTTTAAGAAGTACTGAAGCAAGAGACTTGGTTATCAACTCTGTGCTCTTTCTCATTAGAAAGCATGCACTGTCAGTAGAATGACTCTAGTTCCTAATTTATTATACATTTCACAGGAAGATAGGAATTCAAAGGTCTAACACAGAAAAATGGTAAATGTTTAAGAAAGCAAAAACACGGCTACTTTGACCATTGTATAAGGTGTACATGTATCAAATTGTCACTCTATACCTCACAAGGACTTACAACTACTACATGCCAGTTAAAAGGATGCTGTACCTTCTCATCTTATCTTGACATACATTGTCACCATCTCTGGTGCTCATCTCTTTGACAATTATTGGTTATCAAATAGATAGTTTCAGAATCACCGAGGAGTTAGGTCTCTGGGATGCTTATTGGGAATTATCTTGTCTAGGTTAGCGTCCAGCCCTTGACTGGATTAACTGAAATGGAAAGACCCACACACACACTAAAATGGGTGGCACTATTCCCTAGGCTTGGGTCCCAAACTATATAAAAAGGAGAAAGCTTCTGTGGTAGTTTGAATGGAAATGACCCACATAGGCTCATAGGGAGTGGCACTATTAGGAAGTGTGGTTTTGTGGGAGTAGGTGTGGCCTTTTGAAGGAAGGGTGTCACTGAGTGTGGATTTTGAAGTTTAAAAAGTTCAGACCAGGTCTGTTGTCATTCATTCTCCCTGCTGTCTGCCTATCCAGATATAGAACTTTCAGTTACCTCTCCAGCATCATATGTGTCTGCATAGTATCATGCTTCCTGTCTTAGTTTGGGTTTCCATTGCTGTAAAGAGACACCATGACCAAGGGAACTCTTATAAAGGACAACATTTAACTAGAGCTGTCTTACAGCTTCAGAGAGTGAGTCCATTATCATAAAGACTGGAGCATGGCAGCATCCAGGCAGGCATGGCATGTGAGGAACTAAGAGTTCTACATCTTGATCAGAAAGCAAATAGAAGACGACTGACTTCCAGAGAGCTAGGAGGAGGGTCTCCAAGCCCACACCCACAGTGACACACTTCTTCCAACAAAGCCACACTTACTCCAACAACGCCACTCCTCCTAATAGTGTTACTCCATGGGCCAAGCATATTCAAACCACCACATTTCCCATAATGATAACAATGGACTAAACCTCTAAACTCCAAGCCAGCCAAAATTGAATGCTTTTTCTTTATAAAAGCTGCTGTGGTCATGGTATCTCTTCATAGCAATAGCATTGACTAAGACACTAGCTGAGCATGGATGTTCCACTCCCTCTCATTTGGGGCTATGAATGTAACTTAAGCAGCTGCCTCAAGCTCCTCCCTCCAGAATTCCCCTGATGGACTGTACCTATGTGCCAAAATAGATGTTTTCCCCTTTAGCCAGATAAGGCCTGATGGCACATTAAATGTAGGCTAGCATTAAATGTAGTCAGGACCTGCTCTTGAGGGAGGAGGGCAACCTGATCACTGGATTAAGTTTACTCTGTTCAGCCTGGTTCATGGGCTTTTGGGTTTTGCTGCCAGCTTGCCCCCGCCCCTAGAAAATGACTCTTCTCATGATGTTAGATATGCACCAGCAGGCTCATACTGACATCAGTGGAGGCCATCTGACTGACACCTATCACTCCATGTTCACTGCATCAGAGAATACAAAGCATGAGGGCCATGAATGGACAAAAGAGAGTTCCCAAGGACATGCCTGGCAAAAAAAAAAAAAAAAAAAAAACAATTGTCAGGAGGAAGTGACTAGACTAGACTATCATGTGGCCTTAGGGAAAGATCATAGAAAAGAAGCCCTTGCCCACAAATGGGACTGGCAATGATAGATGAGGAGTCACAGGGTAAGGTTGTGTCATTGAAAATGAAAAATGGTCAGAGCAAGGCTGGCTTCTTGCCCCAGTGTGACTGCAAAATGCTTCCATACCCTTAGGAAATGATGGGAAGAAACTGAGTTCTGGCAGCAGCTCCAGGAAGGGATTAGCCTAGAAGAGTGTCCATTAAGGAAGAGGGCCAGGAGAACAGTGACAGCTCAGGAACCATCTGGAACTCCAGTACCAAGGGATCTGATTCCTCTTCTTACGCCTTCACTCACACAAAAGCATGTACAACATTCAAGTAATACAAACAAATTTTAAAAAATAAGTAGTATATATTTCCTAGGACTTCCAAGGTGAAACTTAAAAACAGCTATTTGTGGGTTAACTGGTGGCAGTATACCAGCTTGTACTGTGAGCTAAAGGGATACACCATGTGCCATTTTAGAGTTTTCATAAAATAGATAAAATCTGTTCTTAAGTATAATAAATGTCTTATTTTACATGTGTAAAAAATTACTTTGGAAGAATATTCAATGCCTTGAGGAAATGTTTATATTTTATATATAAAAAACTAGGTTATAATGCAAAAGTGCCATATGAATTCAATAATATAAAAACTAAAATTGAAAATGTAATGTGGTCAGCTCTTTATACCTACAGGCTATACAGGGAGCCAACCCTGTGTCCCAAATACTTGGAAGCAATTATGTCTGTACTAAATATGGGCAGACATACCACTTCCATTGTTAATCCTATGCAACCACCATTATCCAGCATTTCACTGAATCAAGCACTATAAATAAAAGTGTATGGAAGGATGGTTGTATAGCGTGTGCACACATGACATCCTTTCATGTAAGGATGTAGTTGAACCATTTAACCCTATCTAGCTTAAGAATGAATGAGACTCAGATTAGGGTTATTTTATTTGTCTTGGGCAATACTGGAGGGTAACCACTAATCTGCTATTCTAACTGCTAGCCTGTCTACTTCCCCAATAGTGGACCCCAAATACTTGCTGTTTCTCTTGGCCATGTGCCCATAGTTCATGTCCTCCCTTGGTGGCTTCCTTCTCCTCCTCTTCCACTTCCTCTTCCTCCCCTTCTCCTTCTTCTCTCTCTGTCTTTCTCTCTCTCTGTCTCTCTTTGTCTCTCTCTTTTTCTCTCTCTTTCTACTTCCCACTCTTTGCAATCCCCAACCATGTAACTCCAAAACCACCTACCTCTAATCCCTCCATACGTTGCCTATAGCCATTTTTATTTAAATTGAAATTTTTATGTATTTAGTTTTAAATTGAGCCCTTGTTGGGTTTGTTTCACATGGAGTCCCAAGGCAGCGCCTCACCACCCCGTAGCGAAGGAACACCCAAATAAGCAGATGTTCACAGTAAACACTGAGTTGTAAATAACAGACAGAGAGTGCTTGTGGTTAATTTTCATATTCCTTTTTATTTTGTCATATCTACTTCTAAAAATTGAAAAAAAAAAGCATAAATGTTGTTTTAAGTGGAGAAAATGTAGTCGCTGAAGTCATTTCTGGAAGCTATGTCTCCCTCCTGGGACTGCACTTCCCTCAGAGGCACTGTGGTTAAATTGCCTCAGATTCATGCATTGGTATAGACTCACACTTCCTAACTTCCTCCTCAGCTGCCTTCAGACCATAGAGTGTGCCCTGGAAGCTGGAGATGTGGTACTGATTGAGAACCTTGAGGAGTCCATAGATCCTGTCCTGGGACCTCTGCTTGGGAGAGAAGTCATTAAGAAAGGACGGTGAGACTTGGCTGCACAACTGCCCCATGCTCAGAGTGGGACCACTGCCCTGGTTAGAGCTATGGAGAGCTCACTTCTAGAACCTTTTCTCCTGGGATCCGGTCAGGGAGCTCATGGCAGCTGGCCTGCCTTCCTCTCCTCTAGCATCAGAGCATTTCGTTGCCCTTGGATTCTAGAAGCCTGCAACTCCTTGCCCTGTTTCTAATGGCTACAGTGCACAATGTGAGGGGAGCCTTAAGGAAAAATAGTCAAAACCAACAGACTTCCAAGACATACAATTCATTCAAGCCAAATGTGTGAGGCTCAGAATGCCGCTCCCAGTCAATTTGATGACACTTTGTGACTTAGCAGGCTTAGCAGGTACAGGGTAAAGAGAGGAAGTTTCTATGAATGAGAAAATGAAAATGAGAGGAAGTAGTATGATAGATGTGCTAATTAACATGAAGGTGTGATTAATTCTGGGGCCATCCTTACCTGTTTTCTGTTGCTGTAACAAAAGACTCAAGGCTAGGTAGTTTCTTAAGAAAATTCATTTTTGTAGTTCACAGATTTAGAAACAGAAGGCCTAAGGTTGACCAACTGGATCTGATAAGAGTTGTTTTGTGATTTCATAACCTGGTAGATATCGTTGTGGCAAGAGTCCATGGCAGGTGGGTGTGGATGGTTAACATGACAAGACAGAAAGCAAGAGATTGTGGAGGGTCCAGGCTTAGTCTCTCAGAGTCTAATCCACTCCTGCTAGACCCAACCCCCTCCCAAGAGACATCATGAACCATTACAATTACCTTCTTCTACCAGACCCCACCTCTCAGATACACACACACACACACACACACACACACACACACACACACACACACACA
>JADRCD010222301.1:43144-59966 GCA_019843815.1 Montemys delectorum | reverse complement strand
ACACACACACACACACACACACACACACACACACACACACACACACATGCACACACACATGCCTGCATACAACCATTCTATCATATGGAAAACCAGGCTTCTAGTACATGGATCTTTGGAGAGAAACCATGTCCTCGGCTTAGCAGGAGCTTACTGGTTGCAGAGTCCCTAAGTCACCCTTCTGAGTTTCAAGCTAAACCTGCTTCTGTGTTTAATTATTTTCACCCATCAAAGACATTCTAGCCCAGAAAAAGGAAGCCTTCTAGCATGCCTAGGAAGATCTTCCTGCCAACTGCAAGCTGATGCCCCTTCTGCCATATTCTGTACTGCCATCTGCTGGGACATTTTCATATTATCCAAATCTATACTGACAGTGCCTAAAGTTTCACACTATAAAATGAAGCATGAGGCAAAACTTAATCTTTCCAACCAGCACCCAACATTTAAGGCAAAGAAGGGTCCTAGGTAGTTGTTAGACATGATTAGAAAATATTCATAAGAATGTGATATTGCTGTTGACTGTGCTCCTATTTAAAAACAAAATCTAAAATTCTGTCTGAAGGCACCCCTCCTTCACCTGATCTTTTGTGTTCCAGATTCATCAAGATTGGAGACAAGGAGTGTGAGTTCAATCCCAAGTTCCGACTCATTCTTCACACCAAGCTGGCTAACCCTCACTACCAGCCTGAGCTGCAGGCTCAGGCCACCCTGATCAATTTCACGGTGACCAGGGATGGCCTGGAGGACCAGCTGCTGGCCGCTGTGGTCAGCATGGAGAGACCAGACCTGGAGCAGCTGAAGGTGTGTCAGAGATTCACTGAGGAGGGAAGGAAGGAAGGGGTGCTCTGCACTGGGTCCTGCCAGGTAGCCACTGCGGCAGCTGGAGTGGGCAAGTTTCTCCTGGAATCCAGCAAAGTGGGTTCCTCAAGACATTGGATGAATTCCAGCCCTACCTAGTCACCTTGGAATACCCAGTAGGAAAAGAAAGAATGTTCTTAGGAGAAGAACAGAAGCAGGAAAGATGGGAGAAGTGACAGTCCTGTCCCCAAGAGCAGGGCCTGGCTCAGGGCTCTGATGGAAGAGTGTCTGATCTCACTACTCACATGGAGCCATCCAAAGCTAAGTAGGATTAAATTATGCACGGGTAAGAGAAACAGAGTCATCTTTGCTGGGGTTGTGTCTTAGCCAGTTTAAGGTCAGGCAGCATAAAGGGCAAGCACCTGGGTCCTAGCACTTCTAAAGGCTGGGAGCGAGAGATCATGTTGCTGGTATAGCTGTTCCCTGTGAGGCTTCTTTTCTTAGCTTTCTGGCAGCTGCCTGCTCACATAACCTCTTATACATTTATAGAGCTAGGAGCCCCTCTCTTATAACTCTTCTAAGAACATCAATCCCATCTAGCAAGGTCTCCCTTCTAGGACACCTAACTACTTTCCTACACAATCAACTGGAGGATTAGTCATAGCATACAAATCCTTTGTGGGAGCATAGTTCAATCCATACTATGAGCATGCTTTCCTTTCTTTCTTTAGATATGATTAGATTAAATAATAGAGGTCAAGAGGACCCCACTCACCAAGCTTCCACAGCATATGTGAGACTGAGTCCAAGGCTCCCTAGAACTCTCCCTATCATATACTATTTAAGACATAGTCTGAAGTCCAAGTCTACAACAAACAAGATTATAGTGTGAAGACCCAATAGACCCAAGGAAGACCATATAGCTATCTACAGAGCTTACAGCCAAGCACAGAGGAACAGAGGAAGGATAAATGAAAACTGAGAAATAATGTCATTTTAGCTATTAATAAGAATTTTCAGGAAATGAAACTCGGTAATATAGAAAACTACAGGGTCAAGCTGGCCTCAAACTCATCATTATCTCGTGTGTGTGTGTGTGTGTGTGTGTGTGTGTGTGTGTGTGTGTGTGTTCACAAGTGCTTGAGAGCGTGTATGCACATTCATAGAAGAGATACAGTTTATGGGAACTAATTTAAGTAGTAGTCCTCAGAAAGCTTCTATGAGGATTGGCCTTTGAGCTAACTCCTAAGTAATTTGAAAGCCTCTAGGTACAGTGTTCTCAAAAGGGAATAGCCAGTCCTCAGGCTGGGCTAACATCTGTGTTTTTAAGAGAATGAATAGAGGTTGGAGTGATGGCTCAGCAGTTTATTATAATGCTTCTTCTCTTATAAAGTATCCAAGTTCTGTCTCCAGCACCCATGTGAGACAGCTCATAACCATCTATAACTCCAGCCCCAGGAGATTTGACACTTTCTAGCCTCTTTGGGTACCTTCATACATGTGTATATACAGACACACATACACATAATAAGTAGTATATATAATTAATAAGTGAGAGAGAGAGAGAGAGAGAGAGAGAGAGAGAGAGAGAGAGAGAAAGTGATGGAGGGTGGCATGGCTAAAAGTCCTAATATGTAAGTTGTTTTTGTTTTTGACTGAGATCAAAAGGTTTCACAGGTCAAAGATGCTAGGGCTATCTGGAGTTAACTCCCATCTGCCAGTGAATAAGTAAAGAGTGCTCAGTGCTATAGGATACCCAGCCTAACGATCACAAAGCAGAGAGGACCTGGGAGCTGCTGGGATTCCAGTCCTACCCTGGCCACAGGTGAGGACCTTGTTGGAACAGCATGAGCCAGATGAGTTTCTTTTAAGTACTTCTTTACTGTTCATCTGATGCCAGCAGAGTGGGAGGCAGAACTCTCTAGAGAATGAAGCTGTTACTTTACTCTCTGTTTGCAGGTTCTATTTAGTGACCTCAGCACTGTATTAAGCATAGCACAGCACTCTTAAGCGTAAGGACTGGGAGTCACAGATTACTGACATAAGCCAGATCATGATCTCCATTCTAGATTGGTGGGGAGTTGTATCCCAGTCCCTCAGATACCAAACTGCTGATGGTTCAGTTTCTTATGTAAATGATCTGTTTGCATAGCACATGCCCACATCCTCTCGTGTGCTTCCAATCATCTCTAGATTACTTCTAACACCCACTATGTTGTAAATGTTAAACCGATCACTCATAGGCTGCTGTTTGGAGAACAATGACATGAATAGATCTGGGCATGTTCCATTGAGCTGAAAATTTAACCATAGTTTCAGGCTAAACCACTTGCATTTTTACTCCCAGAATCATGTCAGCCAACTGCACAGCCACAGTTGTGACCCCAGTCACCTGCTCACTTCTGCTCAGGGTCAAAAGCATTCTGCTGTTGTACCCTTGGTACACTGTGTCTGCCAGGAGAGATTCTGCCTCTTCCAATATTTATTTATTCAAGCCTGTTCTAGAACAAGATGCTGTGGCATCTCTACCTGACTCTTCCTTGCTTGATGTTTACAGTCAGATCTCACAAAACAGCAGAACGGTTTCAAAATCACCCTCAAAACCTTAGAGGACAACCTGCTGTCTCGCCTCTCTTCAGCCTCGGGGAACTTCCTGGGAGAAACAGCCTTAGTGGAGAACCTGGAGGTCACCAAGCAGACTGCTGCAGAGGTGGAGGACAAGGTACGCCCATTCTGGAGTGCCTGAAGGCACAGACCAGATGCTCCCTTAGCTCCTACTTCCTCTGATCTCACAACCTAAATCTGGCTTCTGTTTCCATCTTTCCAAGTTTCTTCTAAAAAGTCCACACACATGTGGGACTACTTGGATGTCATTGGGTTGTCAAAAAGACATAGACATGTTGAAAGTGATACAGGGGGCGGAACCAGAGGAGAAAAATGGGGGTGGATATGATCAAGTTTATTATATACATGTATAAAATTCTCAAGAATAAAGAAAAATGTAAATTTTAAAAGGTGTTTTAAAAATCCAGGCACGATCCTGGAGTAACCTCTGCCTATCCTGAATTACAGAGCTACCACTTGTAGAAAAGACTTCTGATATGCCCACTTCGGTCTGAGTGGGGCCCTACTGTTTCAGCAGGGAATGGTACCCACAGAGAACGCCTAAGTTTGTAGAATCACCCTGTAGCTATACAAATTGAATAATTCAGCTGTGATTGTGTCCTAAGACAATCCTCCAGGCTGACAAAAAGATCTCAAAGTCTGATTTTAATGAGAAAGCATTAGCGCCATCCTAGGAAACTCAGCTCTCAACAATATCATCCTGAGAAACAGTTCTAGTGCACAGCTTCCTTCCTGAATAGCATGTTGGGAAAGGCTGTTTCCCCCATGGAGACTAAAAAATAACTTGATGAGAAAGAGGACTCCACTCTCCACCCTTCCAACCAAAATCCCAGCCACGTGCAGGCCCTTCTGCAGTTCCTCCCTGCCCAGATCAAACTGGTTCTGAGACTGTCTCCAGTGTGGACCTTGCACATCTACAATGGGGACCAGGAGCAACATGCTTCTGAATGAGTGTGCTAACTGCCTGCTTCCTAAGATTCCTCCAAACAGGAAAGGCTTTGTTCAATGTAGGGTCAAAATAAGAAAAGAAAGAAAAGCCTTGTATGTGCAAGACCTTGTTTTCAGTCCTCCATACCACCAAAATGTTAAAAAAACAGAACAAATGATAAGTCACAATCAACCAGGTCTAAGCTAAGAAATAACAGTGATGACATTGAAAAGTCCAGCCTAGCTGAGTGTCTGCTCTGTAATGAAGGTATCTGTCCATTATCTTGGCAGCTATATCTCATACAAGCCTGAAAGTATAGAAAGTCCAAAGCTCTGGTCTAGAGAGACCCAGATCACACAGAGGGGGTAGGTCAGAGTGTGGAGCCAGTCTTGCTGATCTCTCCTGTTGCATCAGTCTTCCTTGCCTCATTGCCAATGAACCATCGCCTACCACATGCCATACAGAGCTTTCTCATCCACATTGTCCCCCATTTTAGAGGCTCTTTTTTTTTCTTTCTCATCCATCTAATAGATATTTAGTTGATAGCTGCCATATTTCAAATTCCATGACGGCAGTTGAGGCTACACAAGCAAGAATTCACGACAATGAGAGGAGATGCTTAATACAATGGGGCTGGTGAAATCGTATAATTCAAGGTAGATGAAAAGCTTGTCTATGAAAAAATTGAGAATCAGTTGCCAATGTCATAAGGCTTAAGGGGCAAACATAAGGCTACAACTGGTCCGTGGGTTGACATGTGCAACTGGGAGAGAGATGCAGATAATTAGAGACTAGGAATGGGCAGAAATTAAGGTAGCTCATTTCTGACAGTCTCTATAAAGCCATGGGGGCTTAGCAATCAGGGCTATGTTCTGAGAAGTATATCACTTGGAAGATATAAGAGGGTAGTTGTATAGACACTACCAGTTAGACTGTCACTCAATAGTATGACCGTATGGACTTCCATTCTGTCCTTGTGACTGTATTTTAGGGAATCCAGGAGTCAATCTTATCTGCTACAAGTAAGGGAATAGTGTTGAGATACAATGTTTGGAGAGAGGTGAAAATTTATAATATTTATGGAAAATTAGAACAAGAGTTGACTAGAGGCATAGAGATTAATGAGCAGTGCTAAGCAGTTGGGGGGCATTGAAAACTAAATCTGTAATGACACTGACTGAATATTATGTGATATTTTAATGCTCTTCTGAGATTCAGCTACTGAACTTAGCCAATTTATATTTATTAGCATCATTGACATATGGTAGTTGGATTTTTCTTAGAGTTTCTTATTAATTAGCATTTTCATCTCAAGCATTACTGTTTGTGTATTCTTCAACCTTTCATCCCCTCCTAGTGAGTTTGAAATAGATCACAAATTCTTGTAGACTCTAGGTTATAGGATATCAAATCCATTTGTATGGGGGTGTCTCTTATTTAACCCCTGTTGTGTCATTCCTCCACTGGGTCCTGCTTCTAGCGATCACTGATCCAATCTCTGCTTCTGTGTCATCCATTTTCCGAGTTAGTAAAAACACAAAATACTTGGGTTGCTATGCCTGGCTTATTTTACTTAACACAGTTCCTTCCAGTTTCATCTACTTTACCAATATCTGAATTCCAACCCTCCTTTTAGCTAAATGATACATTATCATACTTCCTTCATTTATTCATGTGTCAATGAACATCTTGGTTGGTTCTATGACTTAACTATGATGAACTGAGAATGTTGTTTGTAGTAAACTACCTCCTGACACGTGGAGCTCATCTTTTAGATATGTGCCCAGTGGTAGATCAGAGATGAGTTATGCTGTTTATTTTGCTTTTATGTTTTGTTTTTTACCATTGTCCATGTTGGTACTTCTAAAAATATTTATCTGTTATTTTATGTGTATGAGTGTTTGTATGTATATATGTGCACTATTTAGGTTCCTAGTGCCTGCAGAACCCAGAAAACAGTATAAGATCCTCGGGAACTAGAATTATAAATATTTGTAAACTACCATATGGATGCTAGGGATTAAAACAGTGTCCCCTGCAAGAGATTCAAGTAGCTATAGTATTTTACATTCCCATCAACTGTACATAAGTGTTCTCCTTCTACATCCCTACAAAATGTTCATCACTTTAACTATAAAAAATTTATTGACATTAAGAAAACAAACCATTTTCATTTTTTTATGTTTTTATTTTTTTATTTTTTTTAGATATTTTCTTTATTTACATGTAAATTTTCCCTTTCCCAGGTTCCCCTCCAAAAAACAAACAAACAAACAAAAACAACAAGAACAAACTTCTTTTGCCTCCCCCCTCCCCCTGCCTGCCACCCCACCCTCTCCCACTTATTGGCCCTGGCATTCCCCTACACTGGGGCACAAAACCTTCACAAGGCCGAGGTCCTTTCTTCCTATTGATGATCAAATTTGCAATCCTCTACTATACACATGCTGCCAGAACATTCAGTCCCACCCTGTATAGTCCTTGATTGGTGCTTGGGTCCCTGGGAGCTCTGAGGGTACTAGTTAGTAATTGTTGTTCATCCTAAGGGGCTGCAAACCCTTCAGCTCCATAGAACCTTTCTCTAACTCCTTCATTGGGGACAGTGTACTCAGTTCAATGAATGGTTGTGAGCCTCTACATCTGTATTAGTCAGGTATTGTCAGAGCCTCTCAGGAGATAGCTATATGCTTGTCCTTCCTTCAGTCTCTGCTCCATAGTTAATCTCTGCCACTCCTTCTGTGTGTGTTTGGTTCCCCTTTTTAAGAAGGAATGAAATGTCCACCTTTTGGTCTTCCTTCTTCTTAAGTTTCTTGTGGTTTGTGGGTCATTCTTCCTATATTCCAAAATTCTGGGCTAATAACCACTTATCAGAGAATGCATACCATGTGTGATCTTTTGTGATTGGGTTACCTCACTCAGGATGATACTCTCCACAAACCATTTTCTTATGTTTAAGTTTTTTCTTTGTTTATAAGAATTTCATATATGTATACAATAAAATATAATCACTATATTTTAGTGATTATATGGTAGTTTGAAGACTGGCCACCATAGGCTCATTTATTTGAATGCATAGTCACCAGGCAGTGGTATTATTTGAAAGGATTATAAGGATAATGAAGTGTGGCCTTTTTAAAGGAAATCTGTCACTGAGGTTTCAAAGGCCCACACTAGCTGCCTACTCACTCTTGATCATGTTGTAGCTCTCAGCTACTGCTCCAATATCTACCTGCATACCACTATGCTCCCAATCATGATGATAATGGTCTAAACCTCTGATCTCTAAGGAAGTCTCCAGTAAAATTCTCTTTCATAAGCATTGCCTTGGTCATGGTATCTCTTTACAACAATATGACAGTGACTAAGGCATATATTTACCCCAGTTTTTCCCCTGAAACTTCTTCCAAAATCTTCCTATTCCATAAAACCCCTTCCAGCTTCATTTTTTTCATGTTTTGATAACTAATATGTCCAGATAGAGCTGTCCATATACTTGTGAACATGGCTCTATCTACTGTAACATGGGAAACCTAGCAATGGCTACATCCACAATATAGAATGGTTCTCCCTCTCAAGCAATCATCCACTGCCAATAGCTTCTCAGTAAGGGATGGAGCCTGGAGATTATCTACTCCATCTATGCCAAGATCAGGATGGTTTGATATTCTGTTGCTCCTATGAAGGTAACGAGAATGACTGTGAATTAATGATTCTGATAGCTATGTCATGTCCAGAAGACAGCAGTTCACAATATTCCCTGACACTTACATTCTTTCTGTTTCCCTTCTGTGATGTTCCCTGAACCATGAGTAGGGCAGCTCTTGTTTAGAGCTGAGCGCTCCATATCTTCTTCTCTGCAGTTTGACTATCTCTGTATCTCTCAACTGACTCTTTATTCACTGAAAAAAAGAAAAGAAAAGAAAGAAAGAAACAAGCTTCTCTAACCAAGATTGAGAGCAGTCCAGATCTGTGGGCATCAACATAAATATTTAGAAGGTATTTTAATATTACAACCATTCAGCAAAATAAAATTTTACCCTTTGACCTACCTGGCCATGGGTTTTGACTAGGATTAAAGTAAAAAAAAAAATATGAATATACTTCTAGTGAGTAGGCCTCACATCCAATCAGAAGGTAATTAGTTACCTGCTAACAGTCATGCCACTACTGCATGAGTAGGAATATCTCACCTGACAATGCAGTGTGCAACGTCAATCATTAAGCAAGATCATGAAAACCACTGATTTTTTTTCTCCCAAATAACCACTTAGTACTTTGTAATTCTATAAAAGCTAGCCAGTAGAGACAACTTTCCTGTTTGGTTTAAAACTGATATTATTATGTCTTTGTAGCCAGTGTGTGCTATCTCCAGCAGTAGGATCTTGCCACATAGTTGTGGTGAGTAACAAGGGCAATGGCCATAGCCTGTGTTGTTTGAAAAAAAATCTCAGGAGCCTCTTGGAACAAATAACTTGCAGGGAGGTATCTCATGCTCCATACTGTGATTTTCATCTGTTGACCCTTGTCTTCTGGGGTCAACATTATTCACCTATGCAGAGTAATTCCATCCCAGCTCTCTTTCTTTTTTAAGTTTTATTTTGAAATTAGTATACTAACTGCTGTGTTTACATACGGTCCTTTCATGCATCCATAGTTTGAGCTAATAGCAATTCAAACTAAAGTAGGATCATTCTTTCTCTTTACAATTTTTTCTTTCTTTGATGATATGAAAGATGTGATTCTATTTTATTTTAACCTTTTTTGCTTATATATCATATGCATTTTCATTTTAAATGTGACTTTAATATATATGTTTCAATGAGGTATAAAATTAAGCAATATATCTAGCATCTTCCAAAACAATTTTAGAGTACTTTAATTTTAATCATTTCCTTGTATCTCTTGTTATTGCTTCATAATGTATCCTGTGGTTTGTTATTGCTGTTAAGAGTCTGCTTTTAATCTAATTACTATTCTTTTATAGGTACTTTATACTTTCTGATGGCTTTTAATATTCTAATGTCATCATTGATGTTCTAAAATTTCACTGTATGTTAAAGATGAGTCCTTATTTATCATAAGAGGAATATACTTCTTTCAAATAAAAGATATTTGATATCTTCTGATATTTTGTTAATTTTGGAAATTATTAGCTTTAGACATTACCTCTCCTTCATTTTCTTTATTCTCTATATGTTTCTGTTAAACTTATTTAGATTCTCTCATCCTACTTCCCAGTTCTTATAAATCCTCACAACTTTCCATCGTTGTATCTTTCTGAGCCCATTTTAACCATTCTTCAGATCTTCCAGTTTCCTTATTCTATTTTCAATTCCACTATTTATCTCATTCACTATTGAATCTAAACAACTATGTTATTTTCAGGCATTCTTATCAGATCCTTTTCAGGTAGGCCAGCTCCTTTTTTGAATACCTTTGTTGGAGGCTTTCTGGAATATCTACTGCTCTAAGTAGACTCATTTAATGGTTGTTGTAGCATTATTTAATTGCCTTCCATTCTTAGTGTACTGACCTTCATGAATTCTTAGTGTACTGACATTCGTGAAGTATGCTTTTTAGGGGAGGAGGTTGTTTTAGAGGAGAAAAGGTCTTTGTTTTTGAGACAAGGTCTAACTCTGGGACCCAGGCTGGCTTTGACCTTGTGATTTTCCTGCCATAGCCTCCCAAGTGCTAGATGGAAGTCTTCTAATTGTCTCCTTTGGTAATAATTCTATCTAAGGTATTTTTTGCTGCTGTGATGAAACACCATGACCAAAGTAACATATAAAAGGAAAGCATTTAATTTGGGGTTCACAATTCCAGAGCATTTGAACCCATGACAATCATGGCAGGTAGCACAGAAGCAGGCAAGCAGGCATGATGCTGGGGCAACAGCTGAGAGCTTAGACCTCAATCTACAAGCACAAAGCAAAGTTGCATGAACTTTTGAAAGCTCAAAACCACCCCCAATGTGACACATCTCCTCCAAGACTGTCCATCTTGTTCTCTAATGTCTCACCAAGAAGGAACTGAGAATTCCAACAGATGAGCCCATGGAGGCCATTATCATTCAAACCACCACATTTCCCTTCCCAGCACCAAAAGCTTATGGCCATGCCATAATGTAAAATGTATTTGGTCTGATTTTAAAAGCCCCCACAGTTTAAAAGTCAAAAGTCCAAATTCTCTTCTGAGACTCACAGCAATCTCTCAACTGTAATCCCCAGTAAAATCAAAAAGCAAATCATATACTTCCATTATACAATATATATTAACATTTCAAAACAGAGGAAGGAGGACATAGTGAACAAATACTGTATCAAAGACTTAAACCCAGCAGGGGTAAACTCCAAATCCTATAATTCTATGTCTAATGCCAATGGCTTTTATGCCTCTTCCTTTCCAGCTTTGTTGACTGTAACATACTTCTCTCTTCTCTAGATCCACTTCTGTCTGCAGCTGTCCTTGACAGGTATCCAACAGCTATGGCATCTTCAATATCCTGACATCCCCAGTATAATTCTCGTTTATAGCTTCATGCTTTGGATACTCTTGGTTTCAATGTAGAGACTTCCAGACCATTCATTTGGCCTCTGCAGCTTTCTTTAACCACAGAAGATTCTACAACCTCTTTACTCTTGGATCATTCATGACTCTAAAGCCAGAAGTACATGACTGATGCTGTCAAGTTCTGCTGCTTGCTTGGAATGGAACCTGGTCCCTCCCTTGATTTATATTTGCATACTCTTTGATTTGTTGATATGCATGCTTTCCTTTTTGTAATTGCAGAATGAACTGGGTCTTGAAATGATAGTACCACTCCCTTTATTCCATTTCACAACTGGCCTCTCCTTATCTTTACAGGACAAGCATTGGCCCTAACATTAAATTTCCTGATGCTCTCTTTTAAAAATGACCATTTTATATTTTCTTCCATTCTTGCTCTTGTTCATTGTAAATCTTCATGAGTGGTTACTAATATCCAAGTGACAGAATCAATATTAGGCTGTCTTGAAATCTCTGCCAATGAAGTTTGTCCCATACTCTTCGATTTAGCCTTAAGCAGATTCTTAATACAAGGGTAAAAAGGAGCCATATTTTTTATTAAAATATCACAAGAATGGTCTCTAGCCCAGTTGCTAGTATTGTCATCCTTTGACATCTCTTAAGCTTGGCCTTCATAATGGACACTGCCCTCAGCACTACTGTCTTCCATGCTCCTATTAAAATGGCCCATTAAGCCCTATTTACAGTGTTCAACCACTTTCCTAGTCCAAAGTCCCATTGTCTTCCACAGTCCTCCAAAACTCAGCATGCTCAGGCCTGTCACAGCAATAAACCTTTTCCTGGTACAATTTCTGTCTTAGTTACTTTTCTTCTGCTATGATAAAATACCATGACCAAGGTAACTTATAGAATAAAGCATTTAATTTGGCACACACAGTTTTAGCGGGTTAGAGTCCACCATGGTGAGGAACACAGTAGTAGGCAATTAGGTATGGTGCTGGAGCAGTAGGTAAGACCTTAGATCTTATTCCATAAGCACATGGAAGAGTGGGCTAATTAAGAATAGCATAGGCTTTGGAAACCTCAAAGCCCATGCCTAAGGAAACACTTCCTAATCCTTCTCAAATAGTTCCACCAACTGGGGATCACACATTCAAACATGGGGTATAGGAGCCATTCTCATTCTACAATTTCCAACTGTAAATTGTAACCATTTGATCTGAGAACATGCTTTGTCCTGATGTACTCTCCAATTCCCAATCTTTTAATTCTATTTTGGAATCTAAGGACAAAAAAAAAAAAAAAAAAAAAAAAAGAGTTGAAGTCCATAGGTAAAGACACAATCTTACAGAAATATAGAATCTGGATACTTAACTCTCTTAATACCTATGACTTGAACACTTCTGAAAACAAAATATTCCACTGAAAGAATTTCCTTATGATTAGCATATAGCTATTCCATTTAAATTAAGAAAGGGGCTAAGTTTGTAGCTCAATGATGAGATAATTTTTTGGTATGTACAGGTCTCCAGAATCAATCCCCATTATCACATGCATCCATGCACACACATGCACTCACACACACATAAACATACAAATATACTCACAAGAATGAAAAGTATGTTGAACCTCCTTCTCAGACTTCTACTATTTCTTACTTTCCAGTGATATGTACCTCTTAGTTTTCTAAGAAATCATTCCATTAAACATGTTGCTTAGAGTTTTCCATACTTCCCAATGAGAGGAGCTGACATGTTCACTATCAGTCAAAACTGGGATTGTATAATCTTCATTTACACTTGAGTTCTACTAAGGAATATCACAGTGATTTTTTTTTTTTTTGAGCTTCTGTCCATCCCAGTTCACTGCACTCCATATGCAGACAATCTACTCACATGGAATGTTGAGGATGCTTCCTGGAAGTCTTGATTGGTTTAAACAATGATCTGTGTTTCCAGGTTCAGGAAGCCAAATTGACAGAAGTAAAAATCAATGAGGCCCGAGAGCACTATAGGCCAGCAGCTGCCCGGGCATCTCTGCTCTACTTCATCATGAATGACCTCAGCAAGATCCATCCAATGTATCAGTTCTCCCTCAAGGTAAGTTTCACCTGGACTTTCCCCCATAATCTTACTATAGCAAAATAGCACTATCAACCTAGGGCACCATGAGAACTTACCCATCTTCTCCATTAATGATGGCAGATCTTCAAGATTTAAGCCAGAGAAGCAGCTACATTGACTTTAGACTTATGTAGCAGTCCCCACTTCTTTGATTTCATCTTACATAACTTAACCATAACAAAAGAGGATACTGCTGTGAATATTAGCCTCATTTGTTCAGTAAGCAGATCGAATATCCATTAATGCAAAGGGTACCAAAAAACAAAGGAAGTGTGAGAAGTTTTTCTCTCCCCAAAGAGCTTAAAATATAATGGAGAGGATCCAAAATGTATATTGTTTTTATTGATGAAAGACCAACTCTAGCAATTAAGAGAGGCCAGCATTAAATTACTTTTCTTATTATCCTAATATTCCCAAAGCTACTACTTAGGGCTGTTGAAATACCCATAAAACTAAAGTTCTTAGCACATTTTAAGTGCTGACTAAACTTTTTGTACTCATGAAAAAATAAAGACCTATAAATTTTTGGGACTCAATGAAAGTACATCTTATCCCCTAGTGCATTCATCAAAAGACCATAATTAAAGAGACATTAAGATGTCATGGGTGGGGGAGTTCTGAACAACATCATTGGTTTGAACCAATAAGCAGAAAGGTTGTTCGCACGCGCGCGCGCGCACACACACACACACACACACACACGGGGGAGGGGGGTTAGGGGGGCTCTCCCTCGCATTGGAATCTGAATGCACACAGAAGGTACGCCTCAGCTCCATAACAGTGGAAGTCAAGGTCAGCATGTAGGATTAGTAATGAGTGACTGAGAAACTCTCAGGTTTCCAATACCTGGGGCTCATTTAATGGGAGACGACCTGTCACTGTTTCCCAACATCTTTCTTAAAGCCTCAATACTCTGCAGCATGGATGGACTCAGTTTACGGTATTTTGTAGTTTTAAGGATAAACCTAGGCTCATATTCATATCATAGGAACATGCAAAAAGAATTATAAGATAATAAAAAAACAGCATAAAAATAAGCATAGCTGAACTACAGAATGATGTCCTTAGTTCAAGAGTAGTTGAAATTCACTATCAGTACCAGGAACCTGCCACAGTGATGCTTTCTAAACACAAGAGCTCATGTGAAACCTGTGAATATATCTTCAAAGAGTTGTTGTAAGTTGTTTTATGGTGATAGCAGTCTGATGCAGAAGGCTCTGAAGCATGACTTCCAAAAAATGAAGAAGTCATCTGGCATAGTGGCACAACTGTAATGCCAGTCTTGAGGTGTGGTGCTGAGGTACAAGGATTCTTATTTCAAGACCAGTTTAGTTTACTGAACTGGTCAAAAAAAAAAAAGGAAGGAAGGAAGGAAGGGAGGGAAGGAGGGAGGGAGGGAGGGAGGGAGGAAGGGAGGGAGGGAGAGAGGGAGGGAGGAAAAAGAAAGAAACAAATAAACAAAGACTGGGAAAAGTATTTTGGATTCTGATATTGTTATTAAGAATGCCAAGGACAGTTGTTCACAGATCAATGTGATCTTTGAAAACAGATTTAAATGTGTAATGACTAAGTAGCTGTGACAAGATCTTGAGAAATATAAAATAGCAGAAAGGTGAAAGAGGAGGAAGGGAGCTCCATGGGCACTATATGTGAATGTTGTATATAGATACACATGCAGACAAAATATCTTACAAAAATTTAAATAAATAATTCTTTTAAAGTAATTACAATTATAATAAAGAGACTTGAGCCTAGTTCTTAGTCCTAGCAGAAAGGGTCCAGGATGCATATGTACCAGGTTCCATATAGCACTTGTAAATAAATGTAGGTGACTTTTAGCCCCTGGTCTTGAGCATTCTTTAAATTTTTTTCTAACATTTTTAAGGTATTAGTGGGATACAGTCATTCACTCTGTGTTTTCCAATGTCTATAATAAGACAAGGGTAGGATTGTCTTACATGAGCACCAGAGCCAGCCCTACTCTCAGAATATTCATATTATTTTCTCACAAGTAGAAAGAATTTTTTTAAATACTAATATGTTAAAAACTTGATTTGGCCCCTAAAAGTTTCAGAACAGCTGTTGAGCATCTTCAAGGGTAGCTAAAGTCAGTGAAAAGACCCCTCTGCCAGGAAGAGACCTTCTAGAGAAGCTGCAAATGTGGGATCAGGCCCAGCCCCAGAGACTTTGACACACTAAAAGAGAGATGCACTAGCATCAAATGTGCGTACAGTGTAAAATAAATACTAAATGTAGCCAAGATTTATACTTTCTCTGAGTACTTTATGGAATTATAAATTACCTTACTCAAATTCAGTAACTTGAGGTTCTTTACTGATCAGTGCCTTTGAAGGGAATGTAAGAGGAAACAGGCAGTAATGGCAAGGAGAAGGCAAACTATCCTGACCCTTTGCCCACCTGCTCTGCCAATGGAAGCTTCCCACGTTGCTCCCTGTGGCCCTAGAGGACATTATCAGCCTCTAATGAGCTATTTATTGTATATAAAACTCTATCAAGGGAAGATAAATACAATGGGTTGGGTTAAGTACTGGCACAAGATTTGCTGAGATCATCAGCAACTGAAGAAAGCTCCTAGGACTTCGTTAACAAGAAACGCCTTGGAGCTGTGAGACAGAAATGTACATCCTAACCATTCTTTTTTTTTTTTAACTTTTATTGCATGATGATGAGAAAAGTTACATGATTTCAATTTATCTGAATTTGTTAACATTTAAAAACATATTTTAAGTAAATAGAATTAAATCACATTCTTGTTTCCCTTTTGTACCCCAACTCTTCCTAGAGACCCCCTGCAATACCTACAATATCTTTTTTGTCATATTCCTTAAAATTGATAAAATATTATAACAATAAAAATAAGTATTATAAAAGTTGTTTGATATAAAACAACAATCAATTTAAGTCTTATGTAGATGCTCATCTACAGCAATATTGAAAATACATTTTTCTCAATATAAATTTTAAATAATTCCAAACATATTAACTGTATATTTCAAAATAATACATCACTACTAGTATTTTCTTAAATGCACATAAATATATAAAGTCTTTTTGTTTGTTTGTTTTGTATTTAGTAGAGTTTAAAATCTTGGCTCTTACTGTGGTACAAGCCCAAAAATAGAACAAATTTTAGAAATTGGATTTCATTGTAATAAGGCTGTACTTCAATGACCCTCACATCACCAAATGATTTTACCTCCATCGTAGCTAAGCTGAGAGTTGACAGTTCTGCTGTGTCAAGGAATGAATTGTAGGCACAATTTTTGGATACAGACTTCCTGCTATGGTCAAAGCTATTTGACTTGAGTGAGTGACTTTATTCTCAGCCCACAGAGAACAGGGTACATTCATTTAAGAAATGGTGTATGTATTAAGATGGTCTATCCATGAAGTCACTCACCAACTGTTTCAATGAACAATGGATCTGCTTGGAGGAAGTCACAGACATTACGTGAGGGCAAGAATTTGGTTCATTAGCTGTGACAATTTGGAAAAGCACTCATCTCAGAGAAAGAGTAACTTATAAAATCCTGTTCTTCAAACTTGATACAAGAGTTACAAATGTCAACAAAGCATTCAGTCTCACTCTTTGTTGTTCTCTTACAAGCCACCTCCCTATACTTTTGAAATATATAAGCTATTCTGAAAACCATAGTATAGTGTAAAAACATGAAACAAACAATACTACTAATAGAAAGGCTGAGATAGGAGAAGCAAAATTTCAAGACCCTTGTGTTGTACACAGCCAGACACTGTCATGAACAAACAAGCTGAAAGTGTATATAGATTGTTCAATATTGGACCTATTTCTCCAATTACC
>JADRCD010222301.1:3839-27555 GCA_019843815.1 Montemys delectorum | reverse complement strand
ATATATAGAAATACCAAGAAATACTTTAATTTTTAAATGAAATTGAAATTAAATTAAAGTGTAAGAGCTTGTTTGGAGACTAATAATTCTATTCTGTTGATCTATGTGTTTGTTTGCTGAAAGTAATACTGACTTTGGAGCCTTATGGTAAAATTTTAAGTCAGGAAATGAGTCCTCAACATTTTTCTTTACTTTAAGACTCTTTTAGCTTCTTTGAGTCTCTTATATTTCCACAGAACTTTCAAAACTAGCTTATCAAGTTCTGCAAAAACCAAAGAAAAGTACATTCAGATTTCAGTGGGAATGGCTGTGATTCCCATGTAGGTAAACTGAGGACATGTGGAAATCTCACCAATATGCGATGCTTTAACACATGGACAAGGATCATCTTTCCATGTTTTAAAATTTAGTTTATTTTGACAGTGTTGCATAATTTGTAGTGTACATACACACACATACACATGTGCACATTTACACACATGCACATACACACATATGCATGTACACACACAATTTTCTAGATATAAGACTATGCCCTCCACAAGCAGAGATAAGATCTTTTATAATCTTAATGCTCTTTGTTTCCTTTTTTCTTTCCTAATTGTCATGATGAGAATTTCAGTGTTAAATAAAAGTGGCAAATTTGGGTATCTTTATCTTGTTTCGAATCTTAGGAGAGGTAGCCATTGAGCTTGGGTTTTTCTAAACAGGAAGGTCTAAAATTAAAAGTTGAACCTCCTTGCCATTTTATGCCTGTTCCACATTTCTATTTGTCACTGAGTATTTTCAGTACTTGGTTTCTTCCCAGGCCTCTGTTCACTTCATCATAGCCATATATATGATATATGTATTAAAATGTTTAGTTCTTCTATGGTATATATCTTAACCAGGATAGAACTTAGGGGTGTGTGTGTGTGTGTGTGTGTGTGTGTGTGTGTGTGTGTACACGCACGTGCGCGCATGCAGATATGTGTCAATGTGAATGCATGTGTGTGTGCAGGTCAGAGGTCAACCTCAGGTGCCATTTCTCAGGAGCCATCCATCTTGATTTTTAAGACAAGGTCTTTGTGTTGGATGAGAATAGACCATACATGCTCATGTGTTTGAATACTTGGTCCACAGTTGGTAGGACTATTTGAGAAGGATTTGGAGGTGTGGCCTAGTTGGAGGAAGTGTGTCACTGGGGGTGGGCTTTGAAGCTTTAAAACACTTGTGCCATTCCCAGTGTGCTCTCTGCCATTCCTAGTTTGTTCTTTACCCCTTATTTATGAACCAAGAAATAAGCTCTCAGCTGCTGTCCTACCTTCACTCCACTACCATAGACTCTGAGCCTCTGGAACTGTCACTCAATTTTATCCCCCAGGAACACTCAATTGTCATTCTTTTATAGGTTGTCTTGGTCAGGGTGTCTTATCACACAGTAGAAAGGCAACTAAGACAGCCTGTCATTGGCCTGAAGCTAGACCAGGCTAGCTGGCCAGTGAGCCCAGAAGTCCTCTGCCTTACCAGCAGCAGGAGTACAAGCATAGACCAACATACCTGTCTCTCTTATGTGAGTTCTAGGAATAGAACATAGGTCCTCACACTTACATGGCATGCACTTAACCACCTAAGCCATCTCCCCAGCCCCAGAGCACTACTATACTCTACAAATTTTAGGTAGTTTTTCTTGACTTCCCTCTATATAAGCTGAGGCTTCCATGTTTCAACTGTGAAGCTGTCGTTTTATTTTTACATAATCAAGGCCAAGTATAGATTCATTTTCCTCTGTTAATATCATTAATTCTATGCATTCCTGATCTAATATATTCACAGTTAAGCTTGAAAATAATAAATATCCCTGTCCTAGTCAATATAAAAATCCCCCTCTGAGACAAAGAACAAAGCAGAAGAGCATGGTGTTGGGAAGTAGATATGGGCCACTGGTGTATGTAGAAGTCAGAGGACAACTCGTGGAGTGAGTGGAGTCTTTACCCACTAAGCCACCTCACTGGTCTACTTATTTAGGGTTTCTATTCCTATGTTGGAACACAATGACCAAAAGCAACTTTGGGAGGAAAAGGTCAGTTTGGCTTTCTCTCCCATATCACAATTAATTGTCAAAAGCAGTCAGAGCAGGAACCTGGAGATAGGAACTGAAACAGAGACTATGGAGGAATACTGCTTATTGACTTGTTCTTCATGCCTTGTGTCTCCACATGCTTTCCTAAACCATCCAGGACCATCTGCCCAAGGAGTGACACCACCTCCTGTGGGATGGGCTGACCCATATCCATCATCAATCAAGAAAATGTACCACAGGCTTCTCCATAGGCCAATCTGATGTGAGGGTGGGGCATTTTCTCAGTTGAGGTTCCATCTTCCAAAATAACTCTAGTTTTTGTCAAGTTAACATAAAAACTACCCAGCATACCCACTTTCCCTACTTTCTGGTTCAATATCATGATTTCTAGCTATCCTCAGTAGAACGTTTTTACAGAGCTCAAATCATGTAAAGGTCTACTTGGTTTCATATGTAAATGAAGAGCTTCTTGGAGAAAATCCAAAATTCCAGTATTTTCTGGAGTTGCAAATTCCATTGACAAAAGAAATAAATATTATTCATAATTATCACTAGCTTCTTACTCATATATACATATATATATTGAAAGGTGTTTTCTTTTTACTCTAGAAGACATTCTTACTAGAATTGTTAGCATCCCATTACAATATGAATGAATACTATTTTAGCTTTATAGAAAGCTGATATCCCTGGGTTTATTTTCTTGATCTTCTACTTTAATCATATAACTACGTATTTATATAAATTGTATAGAATTCATTTATATTGTAATAGGATGGCAATAACTCTAGTAAGAATGCCTCCTAGAATTCAAAAAGAGAATGCCTTCCAATACATGGAATAAGAAGATTTTATATATATAAATATATTTATTAATAAATAAATTTATAAATATAAATATATCATATATAAATATATTATATATAAATATATATATTGTCTAGGAGTCTATACATATATACATATATGTATATATATATATATACACAGAGAGAGAGAGACTGAGAGACCACTTATTTCCTATTTTCCATCTTCATTTTGCTAGTATACATCATCAGAAAAGAATCATAAGAAATAAAATTTTTGGACCCTTGTTTGATCCTAAAGTTGTTGGATAGTTTTTCTGGGTACAAAATAATTTCTACTTAGAACTTTGGCAACATGGCTGTATTGTGCTCTAGAAGCCAGTTTTGTTTGTGAGTGAGTATATGTCATGTTCTGTTTTTTTTTTTTTTCAGTGACCCATTTTTATCCCCCAGGAACACCAAGCTCACCTTGTTTGTGTTCTGCTATTTTGTGAGCTGTGTTTCCCTGCGGGCCCTTTCCTCTCCCCTGCTCAGCTCGCAGCATGTTTGTTCAAGGAAGGGTCACACCTTTCTTTAGCTTTACTCTATTGCTTTTGGTATACGCCACCATTAGTTACCAAAAAGGAGTCATTTTAAACAGCCTTTCCCCTGCCCTATCAAATCCCCTATAAAATTGTCTTGATTTTTGTTTGGATTCTGCTGAATAGTTTCAATCTCTCACCTGGATTATCAAGATTACCTCCTGCCCGCCTTCCGCTGAAATCCTTTGCCCCTCTGTGACCAGAGTTACCTTGCTAAATCTCAAATCCCGGTAACATCATACTCCCTAAAGCTTTCATGTAGACTCCCATCATCCTAAAGGTTAAGTCAAATAGCCTTCATATGATTGATGCAGCCTACAGGGCCTGGCTTCTCTGTCCAGCCTTGTCTCCTGCACCAGACTCACTCTTTTAGATTCCTGGCCATATATGGGGATATTTCAGCAAATGGCTCCTTTTATCTGAAACCTTCTCAGCAACACAGTACTTACTCATCCTGCAAAGATCAGTCTGACCTCATCGCTGTGTGACCACTTGGTTCCCCATTACATCTCCACGTGGCACTCTGCATATTTGTGCCACAGCACTTAATACAATCTTAATTTAACCATTCTTTCATTGCTGGATTTTACATTTCCATTGCCTGCCTATCACTAAGATCCTTGAGGTCAGAAATCATGCCATTCTGGTCCTCATCTTACCAGAGTCTCACAATGAGACTAGCACAAAGAATGTACTCATTAAATATTTCTTAAATAGATCAATGAATGAATATCATAAGGCGTTCATCATAACTATGGTATTCCTGTCTTCCATGTGCTTACACATTCCTTCTATCCACATTCACAAGTTTACAGAGTCTGTGTTCCTTCTATCCACTTCCCCATGTTTATGGAGTCTGTGTTCCTTCTATCCACTTCCCCATGTTTATGGAGTCTGTGTTTCTTCTATCCACTTTCCCACATTTAAAGAGCATGCATTCCTTCTATCTACCCAGGCTGTAGTGCTCTCAGATGAATAAATACATTTAGTTTTATCATTTTCACTCACCATTCTCCCTTTGAAAGCTTTCATATTCTCCATGTGTGAGCAATTTTGTTCCTAGCCAATTGACCTCCAACTATTGCACCATGTTACTTGGAGTTTCCTGTCATCTCAGGCAGACTGGCCCCACCCTGTTCTACATTGTCTGTCTCTGCTTTGCCTCAGCCTTGCCCTTGGCTTCATTTGAATGCAGACTTCTAGAAGCATATTGCTGTTCATCAACAGGAGACCACTTATGCACCTGTGCCCTCTCTCTTCTCACCTCCCTCCTTGACTTCTTGGTGGTTTGATTTGTTTTCTAATTTGCCCATTTAGATGGAGATTCTAAGAGACTACATATTTTCCATTTCTTGACTCTAACCAGTTTGCCTGATGAACTCCGGTTCTCATTTGGAATCCACAGAGCTGACCCAAGCAGCTTCTGCAATCACCCTTAGTCCCGGCATATTAGGTACTGTCTCCTTGCTTTGTTTTGCAGTATGGGTAGCAAGTAGTTCAACATACCCCTCTGCTTAGACTCTTAAAATATTAGTATCCCCTCACATCCCTAGGCAGCTGAGCTTGACTCATTCACTGCTTTTCTCCTTTGTTTTACTATGCCAGTTGTTGTCTGGGTAGGTTTTCAAAAACCCCAAAAGGGAGACTAAAGATTTGTTTTCTTGTCTTCATCCACTCGTCTGCTGAAATGCATATGCCCTCATACTAACAGAAAGATGAGTCTGCTTAACAGACACGATCCTTAGCTTACCTCCAATCCTTGGCTAGGAGTCTATACTTCTCTAGGACTTTGCTCCGCTCAGATTCTTCCAGAATGTCTCATCCTGAACACTGTGGGACAGGAGAGAGAAGAGAGGAGGAGAAACGAGGACAAGGAGGGGGGAAGAGGGGGGAGGAGGGAAGAGGAGGAGGAGAGAGGAGGAGGAGGGAAGGGAAGGAGAAGGAGGGAGGAGGAGAGAAGAGGAGGAGGAGGGAAAGGGAGGAGGGAGGAATAAGAGGACAAATAGCAGGATGGGAACAAGAACTAGGAGGAGGAGAGAACTGGATCCACATTTCTTGGTCTCTGTTTGAATGTGAATTCTCCCATCCCCACTGCATACACCTCTCCTTGAGTACTGGAATTAATCCCTTAACAGCACTTTGATTTTGCTGGTCCCTCTCTTTTCTCGCCACTTTCTTTGCACATTTATTTTTTTTTCTCTTTTCCCCTTGTTTTCTATCACCCAACATGCCTCTCTAGCCCCTCAGGTAACTGTGAAGATAAAATGAAATCTCTGATGTGAAAAGACTTTGAAAAGTTAAAAGCGAAGCAGGGTGTACAGCACAATAGTGCCGGAGACACAGCTTCCATTCTCCGAGGTGGCACGATGTGTTCCTTGCTTTGCCTCTTGTCACATCTTTCAAAGCCAGCTTCATCTTCATCCTTACACAGGTCTCTTCTCTAGTCTTTCTCTCACACATCCATAGCATGATCTTGCTTGGTCCCCTTTTTCCTTTGTCTAAGTACTTGACTTTGAGAAAATGAGTTCAGCTGCTTCTATTTTATAATCATCTCACCTTTGGCTTCTTCCGTGTCCTCTTGTGTGTTTGGAATGGCAAGCTCCCATAAATTAGGGGTAGGTTGCCACAAGATAAGTTCAAAGATGAAGGTTTCACCCTTTGCAGTCAGACTATCAATATGTTGCTTAGGTCTCTCGTCCATGTTCCTAGCCCCATTTTCTTTCTATTGGAGGCAGTGAAGTGTGGGCTAGACTAGTCTGTAGGGGCAGTGTGAAGACGAATGGAGTAAGGATTTTGTGATGGAAAGAGTGCATGTACCAGAGAGCAGGAGGGTGAAGAGAAAGAAAAGCTGGAAATAAAAAAAGACGATATTAGCCAGGCAGTGGTGTTGCACACCTTTAATCCCAGCACTTGGAAGGCAGAGGCAGGCGGATGTCTAAGTTCAGGGCCAGCCTGGTCTATAGAGTGAGTTCCAGGATGGCCAGGGCTATACAGAGAAACCCTGTCTTGAAAAACCAAAAAAGAAAAAAAAATACAGTATTTAAAGAACAGACTGATGAGCAGAAGGGGGGACACCCTTTCTATTAAGGGGAAGAATTATAAGGAGAGATATGGTGGCAAGCACCTAACTGTAGGGGTTCTTTCCACAGGAGCACAAGAGACATTTGGCTGGCAACAGGATGGAGGCTTAAAAATAGAGAGGAGGGCTAACATGGTTATCATCGGAATACATGAAAAGCTTTCCCAATAGCTTTGAGGCTGAGGGCCATGAGTTTGTGGTACCACCAATTCACTAAAGGCATTATTTGACTTTCTCTTTTACTAATGTTTGTGTTCACATAGTGCTAAGGTGTCTAAAGGTCCCATAAGGAAGATGTAGAAGGAAGCAGTAGAGATGAAGATTTCATAAGATCAGGTTCAAATTTAGCATCATTGGGTCTATATTAAACTAAGTCAAATGGTAAAGGTGAAGATTAGAAAAAAATGAAGGACCCAGTAACCTGGACATTTGATTGGAGAGGGAATCAGAGTGAACCTAGGAGTCAGCTGTGATAGTCTTGAAGCAACATAAGCATAGTAGCCCACACCTTTAATCTTAGCAGAGGCAGGGGGATTTCTGTGAGTTGAGGTCAGCCTGGTCAACAGAGAAAGTTCCAGGACAGCCAGGGCTACACAGAGAAAATCTGCCTCTGGGCAGCGGTTAGGGATGGGGATAATAGCTAAGCCATGCAAGAATTCTCAGTGATGGGAACATCCTGGGTGCAGCCCTTGGGAGGGGTAGCAGCAATGGTGGTAAGGTAAATTCTCTGAGGTGAAGAAAACTAGCATGCACAAAGGCAAATGTCAGCCAACTCATCCATAATGACATTGACAAAACAGGGACCAGGTCAAGCCCCTCATAAAAGTCAGCCTCACCAGGGAGCTGGGCAGAAGCGCCGAACATGAAAATTAATAGTCAAAAAGCACACATAGCAAAGTAGCAAGAGAATTTTAGAAAAGCATTGTTCTGTCTCAGAACTACCATCAGTACATGGGGCACATAAGAGTGGGCTTCTGGAGCTGTGGCATCCTCACAGAGACTGGAGGGAGATGAAGTACCCTAGGAGACGCTCAGTGGGGTCTAGAGTATTTGAGGTGATATGGCCATCTAGAGAGACAGACAGGTCAGGAAATAGGAAAGTGGGTTACACACAATAAGACAAGAGCATGGAAGCCATATCACAAAGCAGCATGAATGTGATCCCCAAACGCACACGGAGACCTTCGGGAACTTGCTAATGCCTCCCATGGTATCCATGAGCCTCACGGCTACGAATGAAAAGACTCTAGAAGTTCACCTCACACACACCACAAGGCTCATGTCTGATAGAGTCATAGTCAGCTGAGGCCTGAGGAAACAGAACTCCATCAATTGTCCCCCTTCCTGCCATTTACAAGATCCATTTCTTTCTTGTCAGCCTGGATTAACGCAGATTGATCCAAGCTGGCTCTGAAGGGCCAGGCTTGGCTTCACCACAACCCCTCCAGTCTGTAGTTTTCCAACTAATCTTTATTAAGCACCTCTTTCCTTAGATCCTTCTCCAGCAAATAAAAGAAATAAATAGGCTCCTTTGTGAGCAAAACGTCACGGAAGCCATCTAATAATCCTCACACCTATTATCCTGGTGTTTGCTCTACAGTTAGTTGCTTATCTCTTCAGCTCTAAAGCTGACATCAAATGCTTGCCAGCTAGGATTTATCGAGTTTAATAAAAGTATTTCTTGGGTTCATCTCAGTCTAATCTATGATAATATTTCTCAATATAAGAAGTCATCCTCCTGCTTGTATAAGGTTGAAGAAGGGCACACAGACATTTTAGTATTTAAAAGAAATAGCCAATATTTACTGTTTTCTTTTCAAAACTTTCTCACAATCGTTATCAAGTTATATCTGTAACTTTAGTTCTTCTGAAAGTAAATTTTTTATACAGACTCAAATTACTTTTCTCTTTTTTAACTTATCTTCTCTCTCATCTATTTTGCCTTCTCAGAAAAAAAATTGTTCAATGATTCCTTCATGATATTACACAGTTTTATGATCCTTTTATATAAAGAATGACATACACCTTTCCCAAACTTTATTGGGTTGTGCTAACAGCTAATGCATAAAGAGAATTGGTCCTCTTATATTAAGGTCATTTTTTAGGTTCTGTTTTCTTTGGGCTTGAAGAGCAACTCCGTGGCATTGTCTTTGCCTCTGCAGCATGTCTATGATATTTTGTTGTTGTTGTTATTATTGTTGTATCTTGTTTCTTACACTAATAGCACAGTATAACATTCACACCAACCCTGTTCTTGTTCTGTGTCTTTCTTCTCTCCACTTTCTTATATGAAAGAATGGCACAAAGCTTCCCATAGGTTGTGAATAGCAAAGGAGGAAGCTGAGAGATGAGGAGCCAGGACTGAGTAAATGCTGCTCACAGCTTCCTGGGAAGTCCTAACAAAGACTGGATATACTCAGATGACAAAGAGACCCAGAAGAGACCATACCCACATGACTACCCTTTACCTTTTTATATCAGTACTTTGTAGGTAGTGGGCCAATGCTCAGTCATCAAGTAGGAATCGTGTGAGAAAACACCAACAATCCCAAATCATTCTTGAGGGTTAGCTGAAGAAGCAGGGGTGGGGTGATTTGGATGTGGACAAATGTTGCCTTTTCTCTGGATTACACATCTGAAAGATTTAGTCTCCTCTGATGGGAGAAAAGTATTCTTAAGTGTGAGTCCAAGCATACCTCGATTTGAGGGATGACAAATAGGGGCATTTGTTAGGAACAGCAGCACAGATGATTGGATTCAAGAAATGATACTAAATTCCATGCTTATTTTAGGAAAGAAACTCGGATATACATTCAACAATCGGAACTTCCACAACGTGTCTCTAGGGCAAGGACAAGAGGTAGTTGCTGAGGCTGCCCTGGATCTGGCTGCTAAGAAAGGTCACTGGGTGATTCTGCAGGTACAGTCCCTCTGCACAGATCTGGATCAGTCTTGCCTTCCTGCCTATTCAGGCTGCATCCCGGAGACTCTTGGCTTCCTAAGCTCTCTGACTCTTACCTACCTGTTCTCCATGTGTCCTGCCATTTGACTTCCTACTCTGCTCTAACCTTCCTCAGTCTCACATCCTCTTCCCAAGGCCTCTTCCGATAACTCTTCCCCACAACCACTCGACCATTGCCTCCAAACAGTTCTGAGTTCCATGCAAAAAATGAAATAGATTCCACTCTGATTACACGATCAAGAAATTAGCATTTGATTAAAGTCCATAGCAGCTGGACACTTTGAACTGTTGATCTCTTCCATGAATGCTACCATGCTTTACTCTGTGGTACTTTTCCTGCTGTGTTATATGTTCTGAGTCACCTACCCCTAAGACTAAAACTTAGCCTCTCCACTGGATGCTCAGGCTGGCATCTGGAAATGAGGAACCCTACTGCCATGATTCCATGGAACAAGAGTAAGGGGGATGGGGAGAATCTGCCATTCACTCTTCTACCAAAGCCTGTTCCCCATGAAGCTTATTTAGAAACTGTTGCTGAGTCAGAACAATGGGCTTATTAATTATTCTTTTTTCTTAAAGCACTCCACAGTCAGTCCTCTCTGGACTGTTTCTTAGTATTTACCTTTACCATCAAGATCAGTGCCTTAAACTGTTCAACAAAACCTCTGGGGGAGGGGTAGAGAGATGATTGAGGGGTTAAGAGTACTTGCTGTTCATTCAGTGGACCATAGCTCCATTCTCACTTCCTAGGTCAGGTGGCTCACAGAATATGAATAGATATTCTCTCCCCCCAACACACACATACATAAAGATAAAATCATTTTGAAAGCCTATTGGGTGTGGGAGAGTAACCAGAGAGTAATGGGGATGGTACATATGATTAAAGTATATCACATGCACTTTTACAAGCCTGTTGGATGACAGAACTAATGAGGAAACTAAAGAAAGACTAGCTGCAAAAGCCAGTCATCCACCCATCCTGACTTCATTACCAAGGACTTCATCAATCCTCTGATTACTCACTCCCCCACAACTTGCTACTGACTTCTCCTTAATTATAATTTTATTTATGGGGAGCTCGGCAGCTGAAAGATCTGCCATCCCCTGAAACTCCTTTTTCGGGAGCAGTAAGAATCCCAGGAGAAACAGCAACAACAGCTGGAGTCCCTGCTTCCTCCGTGTACTGGGAGATACAGTCCCCAAATCTGAAGATTCATCTGCCAGGAGACCTACTCCTGGCCACTGGAGACTAAAGGAACCCAGCCTCCTGGTGTGGTGATCAGAATCCATTTCGGAAACTGTGGTTCTGCCTCCAACAATGTTTCTCAGACAAGGAGCTGACTCTCCTTCCTTAGCACCCAGTTCCCCCATATCACATGTTGATGTGGTTTCTGAGCTCAAAACCCCCTCTTTAATCCTTGGTGACAGAGCATCCCCAACGGAAACAGTTTCTCTGGATAAGACCAAGCTATCTGAAGGCTCCTCTTTTCCTCTCAAGTGAAGCATTGTGGGTATTGACTATACATGACATCTCTGAACTGCAGAGTGGGGGTGTAAGAGAAGGGCCCCTCAAAACATATCTTCCTGAGCCTCCTAGACATTCTAGTTTTAATATTTAGCTGGTGTTGCTAAGCATGGTGGCACTCGCATGCAATCCCAACAGGCAGGAGAGAGAGGTAGGAGCATCTTGAGTTTGAGGCCAACCTAGGCTATCTATCAGGTTCCAGGCAAGCATGGGCTATATTGTGAGAGCCTGTCTCAATGTCCCTCCCTAAAAAAGTTCCTGGAAAAGGGAAAACAACAGTGAAATTATTCTTTCAAAATGTGTACACATATTAGTATTAACTTTTTCTTTTTTTAATTTATTTATTTTTATTAGATATTTTCTTTATTTACATTTCAAATGATATCTCCTCTCCTGGTTACCCCTCCAAAAAAATATCAAAAATAACAACAAAGCAAAAAACAAACCCTGTTCCCTCCTCCTCCCCCTGCTCACCAACCCACCCTCTTGAACTTCCTGGCCCTGGCATTCCCCTATACTGGGGCATAAACCTTCACAGGACCATGAGCCTCTCCTCCCACTGATGACCAACTAGGCCATCCTCTGCTATGTATGCAATTGGAGCCATGAGTCTCACCATGTGTGCTCTTTGGTTGATGGTTTAGTCCCTGGGAGCTCTGAGGATACTAGTTAGTTCATATTGTTCATCCTAAGGGACTGCAAACCCTTCAGCTCCTTGGGTCCTTTCTCTAGCTCCTTCATTGGAGACCCTATGCTCATCCCAATGGATGGTTGTGAGTCTCTACTTCTGTATTAGTCAGGCACTGTCAGAGCCTCTCAGGAGACAGCTATATCAGGCTCCTGTCAGCCAGCACTTGCTGACATCCACAATAGTGTCTGGGTTTGATGATTGAATATGGAAAGGATTCCCAGGAGGAACAGTCTCTGGATTGTCCTTCTTTCAGTCTCTGCTCCACAGTTAATTCATTCTATGAAACTACAATTACTCTGATACCTAAACCACACAAAGACCTAACAAAGAAAGAAAACTTCAGACCAATTTCCCTTATGAATATTGATGCAAACATACTCAATAAAATTCTTGCAAACCAAATTCAAGAATACATCAAAACCATCATCCGTCATGATCAAGTAGACTTCATCCCAGGTATGCAGGGATGGTTCAATATATGGAAATGCATCAATGTAATCCACTACATAAACAAACTCAAAGAAAAAATCATATGATCATCTCATTGGATGCTGAGAAAGCATTTGACAAAATCCAACACCCCTTCATGATAAAAGTCTTAGAAAGATCAGGGATTCAAGGCCCATACTTAAACATAGTAAAAGCAACATATAGCAAACCAGTAGCCAACATCAAACTAAATGGAGAGAAACTTGAAGCAATCCCACTAAAATCAGGGACTAGGCAAGGCTGCCCACTCTCTCCCTACCTATTCAATATTGTACTTGAAGTCCTAGCCAGAGCATTAAACAACAAAAGGAGATCAAAGGGATACGAATTGGAAAGGAAGAAGTCAAACTATCACTATTTGCAGATGATATGATAGTATACTTAAGTGACTCCAAAAATTCCACCAGAGAACTTCTAAACCTGATAAACAACTTCAGCAAAGTAGCTGGATATAAAATAAACTCCAGCAAATCAGAGGCCTTCCTCTACACAAAGGATAAACAGGCTGAGAAAGAAATTAGGGAAACAACACCCTTCAGAGTAGTCACAAATAATATAAAATACCTTGGTGTGACTTTAACTAAACAAGTAAAAGATCTGTATGACAAGAACTTGCCACAGGCCAACCGATATGGGCCTCCCTCAACCCACAGGAGAAACAGAGTCCTAGTCAGGTCGACAAAGCATAGGCGAAGAAATGATGGCAGAGATGACACACGAAGTACAGGATATGAATGTACTTCTTAAAAATGGCATCAGACTTTTACAGTCATTGCAAAAGAGAAATGATAAATCTGGCAGCTTAGCTGTTGAGGTACATCTGAGGCTACCTAAAATATACTGGGTCTAAAACAGCAGCCATCTCCTCTGGACTGGTGCAGCACCCCCAGGCTCTGAGCATGCTGGGCTGTGGGTGAGCCAGCCAGGAGGACAGAGGCTCGAATCTTGAATGCTGACTCTAGAATACTGACTCTAAAATGCTAAGTCTAGAATGCTGAATCTCTTGAGTCTCGACTGGTGCTGCACCCCCCCCCGCCCCCCGGCCCAAGCACTTTGGGCGGGGGGGGGGGGGGGGGTTGCGGACTGCATGAATCTAAGTCCTAGTCCACCTAAGTTCTAGTTCTAGTCAGAGTGCGAGCGAGTCCAACTGCTCAATGCAGACTCCTCTATCTGGAATGCTGACTGCTCCACACTGTCTCTCACACATACACTCGGCTCAAGGTCCCACCCATCCTAGGTAAAATGCCCACTATGCTAATCTTCTGGGCTAGTAGAGACCTGTCTTTTGCTAATTCCTAGGAGTGGTTCAGCTGTAGTCTGCAAATGAGAATGAGGATTCTACTTGATCTTGCCCTGGGATAAGTCTCCCTTCCTTATTTCCCTAACAATGCCAAAGGCAATTAGTCTGGGTGGGTAATATTTTAACCCAGGGTTAGGCTAAGATGTTGGAACATTGGTAAAAGGTCAGAGAGAAATGTTCGATTTTTTTCTCTAGCTGTCATATTTTGGTGGGCATCTAGCACAAGAGTACAAGGACATATCTGGGCTACCTCTGAGTTAGGGCGTGCCAGGCGACAATGTGGGTGCAGGAGACTGGCTTTCTTTAAGCTTATGCCTCAGATACTGTGGTCACACAAGGTCTGCGTGGCAAGAACTCAAGTCTCTGAAGAAGGAAATTGAAGAAGATCTCAGAGGATGGAAAGATCTCCCACGCTCATGAATTGGCAGGATTAATATAGTAAAAATGGCCATATTGTCAAAAACAATCTACAGATTCAATGTAATCCCTATCAAAATTCCAACTCAATTCTTCACAGACTTGGAAAGAGCAATTTGCAAATTCATCTAGAATAACAAAAAAACCTAGGATAGAGAAAACTATTCTCAACAATAAAAGAACCTCTGGTGGAATCACCATCCCGGACCTTAAGCTGTACTACAGAGCAATTGTGATAAAAACTACATGGTATTGGTACAGTGACAGGCAAGTGGATCAATGGAATAGAACTGAAGACCCAGAAATGAACCCATAAACCTATGGTCACTTGATCTTTGACAAAGGAGCTAAAACCATACAGTGGAAAAAAGACATTTTCAACAAATGGTACTGGCTCAACTGGCAGTTAGCATGAAGAAGAATGTAAATCGATCCACTCCTATCTCCTTGTACAAAGCTCAAGCCCAAGTGGATCAAGGACCTCCACATCAAACCAGATACGCTGAAATGAAACTAATAGAAAAGAAAGTGGGGAAGAGCCTGGAGCACATAGGCAGGGGCGGGGGAGGGGAAATTTCCTGAATAGTATTAACCTTTTCAAGAAGAGTTCGGTCTTAGTGACCCAAGTGCTTCTGAGAGCTTAAAACACTGAACTCTTGCTCCAGTCGCTGTTCCTCCACTGGATCTAACTGTTCCATCCCATATCATCCTGGGAAAAACTGCTTAAGGTTGCAACCAAGAACAAACAGTAATCTTTGCCAGGAGCGCTGACTTCCTAGGACCTGAGGACCTAGCCAAGGCTCAGGATGCCTCAGCTCTTCCTGGATGATAGCTGTGGATTGAGTTTCCCTAGTTCTTGAAGTCCCAGGGATCCTTAAATACCACCACCACCCTCCAGTGTTCCTTCCACAGGAAACAGGTCTTCCTCCCAGCCCTACCCTGCTCCGCCCTACTCTACGGGGACTTAGAGCTCTGTGGCACCTACTGAATCGATCACTGCTAGCTTGCTTATTTACCACCCAACAGGAACCGCTGGCTTCCAGAAAGCCCACCGAACTCTGCTTCCATCATGTGACTCTAAACGAACTCCTTAACAATTTACCATTTCCCCATCTGCTACTAACCCTCACCTAGCAGTTTCCAGAATAAAGAGCCCTTTCAAATTCATTGCCTGAAGTGGTAACTCCTCTTTGTATGGAGGCGAAAGCAGCAGAGGTCAGATTAGTGTGCCCCTTGTCCTGTGACCAGGGTCGATCTGTGGATTTCAGGCTCTGCAAGCCTAGTTGCTCAGACATTGATTGAGAATCCTTTATCTGCTCATCATAATGAAATGTATTGCCATGAAGCTTCAGGGCCTACTTACTAAAGGAAAGGCGCGGTCTCCAAATGAGTGTGAAGAACTAAGTCTTGCTTTAAAAAAAAAAAAAAGAAAGAAAGAAAGAAAAGAAAAAAGACAGGAACCAGATTTGGGATCAAAAGACAGGCTTAAAAGCCAGATAGAGAAGCCCAGGATGAGAGTAGGGACCTCTGTGGGCCATTGACAGCAGTGTCTCCCTGTGTCTTAGGGAGATGATTTTGGTGACAATTAGAAGAATAGTTTGGTGAGCAGAAAGCTTGGCAGAGAGAGTTTGAGTCTTTCCCTTTCAAACTTGAACACATAGACACTAGACTACGAGGGCCCGCTAAAATGTGCTGAGTCAGTAAGTCTGAATGGGGCCTGAGATTCTGCTCCCAGGCACTGCAGCCACGTTCATCCCTTCTAGTTCTTGTGTGTGTGTGTGGGGGGGGGGGGGGGGAGTTCAAATAATCCTGGCAGAAAAGAATTGGACCTAAAATGTAATATTGTTTTAAACTCAAAGTATAGTCCCTGTAACCACAGTAAGGTACCATCTGGGAAGTTCTTGGAAATACAATAACTAGTTCTACTCTAGCTGTCGAATCAGAAGGTACAGGGAGGGTCCGGCAATCTGTGCTTTAAGCCGTCCTCCAGGGCATTCTCATGCAGTAGAGTCTGAGAACACAAATGCTACATTTATGATTATCAAAGGACGGAGTTGAACTGCATGATGCTGGGGGCGGGGGGTCACCATTATTGGGTATGCTTTCTACGCTACCAAAGGCTATGAGTTACCTGGCAGTGTAAGTGTAAATAACTCTACTAAATGCTTTAAAATGCATGTTATAGGTCAAGGGTACAGCTAAGTAATAAAGTACTTGCTGGCATGAGTGAGGCCTAAGTCCAATCCCTAGCACCACCAAAAACAATAACTGTACAGGCAAAAGTGGTTAAGTATTACACTCTATTTTATTGCAATTTAAAAAGAAATTAGTGAAAGCTAAAGCCAAACAATGGCCACTCCAATATTCATGCTAACACCCCTAGACGACAAAACTGTAAGTAACTGAGCACTGCCCCCGAGAGAGAACTAGTCTCCTCCAGGGGCAAGCCTCCAGTAGCAAGTGGTCAACCTTGAAATCATATACACACAAACAACAGTAAACAGACTCAGCAGGCTATAGTTATATATTCATGCACATATATGTGTGTGTGTGTGTGTGTGTGTACCTAAGAGCAATAATCATAGGGAAAGGCTGTGGATTTTAGAGGGAGTTGGGGGTGGAGAATATGATTTTAGAGGGAGTTGGGGGTGGGGAATATGAGAGGGATTGAAAGAGGAAGGGAGAGGGGAAATCATGTAATTATGTATAACATTTTAAAATCATCAAAAAACTGAAGATAATGAAAGGCACGGTGTCCCCTCTAGCTGCCCACCTGATTACTGTTTACTACTAATAGATATAAGTACATGTCTACTTGGGGGTCGTTCCTTCCCAACAGAACATCCACCTGGTGGCCAAGTGGCTCAGTACCCTGGAGAAGAAACTGGAGGAGCTCAGCGAGGAAAGTCACCCAGACTTCAGGGTCTTCATCAGCGCAGAGCCTGCACCCTCCCCTGAGGGCCACATCATTCCCCAGGGCATTCTGGAAAACTCCATTAAGATCACCAATGAGCCTCCCACAGGCATGCATGCCAACTTACACAAAGCCCTGGACAACTTCACTCAGGTACTACCTGGGAGGGAAGGGGTGAGGAGCACCCTACCCCACTAAGGGCCAATTCAAATCCAGTAGGGGAAAAGTGTGCCAGGGGTCACCATCAGCATTGACTGATATGGGTAAATATGCCCCCTCTGGCATTGACGGCTACCCATGCGCACTCAGTATTGCCCAGCTCTGAGTTTCTAGCTATATCTCAAGGAGCTGAGGGTGGGGCCTTCCTTTAGCTAGAAGGGGAAATTTCATGCAACTCCATTAACTAATATTTCAAAGTGAAAAAGGAAACATTGTTACGCTTCTTTTTTTTTTGCATATTTCTAATTAGGTATTTTCTTTATTTACATGTCAATTTCTCCTTTCCCAGTTTCCCCTCCAAAAAACAAACAAACAAACAAACAAAAACAACAAGAACAAACCCCTTTTGCCTCCCCCCTCCCCATGCCTGCCACCCCACCCTCTCCCACTTATTGGCCCTGACATTCCCCTACACTGGGACACAGAACCTTCACAGGGCCAAAGGCCTCTCCTCCCACTGATGATCGACTTTGCAGTCCTCTACTGTACACATGCTGCCAGAACAATCAGTCCCTCCATGTATAGTCCTTGGTTGGTGGTTGAGTCCCTGGGAGCTCTGAGGGTACTAGTTAGTTCATACTGTTGTTCGTCCTAAGGCACAATTCCTATTACTTGTAATCTAAGACTCCAGCGGTGGGGGATTTATTTAAAGCCTAGTCCAGGAGGAAAATTAATAATAATAATAATAATAATAATAATAATAATAATAATAGACATAAAAGTAGAAGAAAGACTGAGAGGAAGGAAGGACAATGGCAAAAGGGAAAAAATGGGGAGAACAAGAGAGGATAATAAAAGAATAAAGACAAAATAATGCATGTTTTCTGTCATATGCAATGTGTGTGTATGTGTGTATACCTGTGTGTGTACCTGTGCATGTGTGCACACATGTGTGTCTGTGTGTATCTGTGTGTGACATGAAAACAAAGGAAGGACAGGGGCCTGTGAAGAAGGAAGAGAGACACAGGCAAAGGCAATAGAACAGGAGAATATGAGAAAAATACAATGATATATGCATGTGAAATTGTCATAATAAGACCCATTATTTTGTTTGGTAACCAAAAAGGTTAATTTTTAAAACTCCAAAGCCAAGCCCAAGGGTAGCTGAAGCCTTATGTGCAGCAACTACAGCTCAGGCCTCTCCTATTATTTCTCTTAAATACAAGAAGGTCGGGCCAAGAGACCATCTTGATGCCCCAGTGAGCTTTATTAGTATTTACAGAGAAGTTTCTAGGAGCTATCAGAAGGGTCTTTCTCTCTGATGGCACCAGTCAGTCTCTGTTTTCCAGTTATGCTAGCATGCATGTCCAATCCAGGAACTTTAAGTGGGCCATGACACACAACAAGTCCCCAGCTGGCCCGCATTGACTACTAGTTGTACTAGCCCTTGGGGCCTGATTTAATTTTCAATATGATAAAGGCAATAGCAGAGTCTCAAAAGACTTACCCATCCCATGTTACACTCACAGCATAGAAGTATCATGGTTTGTAGGGGAAACTTCCTCAAAGGTCTGAGAAGCAAAACCTGCCTGTTCTTCTTTTTCACATCCTCTCCTGCCTAGCTCCCATACCTAATGCCATCTCATGGTTGAGGTATACTACAGATGTTGAATTCTTTTAACTTGACATTCCCTGCCCACTGCAAACGGGACAGAAGCTGGGGTAATCCCCTAGCCAGGGTCTCTCTCTTTACCTTCTCCCAGGTAACTAAACTTAATTAAATTCCTGGATACACTATGCCAAGTACAGAGACAAACCTCTAAATGTCTATCTTAATATTCTATGTATAGAGAACATACATGCTCAAGTCCACACCGCAATAGAGAAGTCTTGCCCTCAGAAGTGTTGGGTGGACGACAGCATCATGTTTTGTCTGTTTTACCAAAGTTTTGTTTTGTTTTGTTTTAGTGTAGAACTTGGAGGATATAAACGTAACCCAGTGGTAGGGTACTTGCCTCACTGGAGCAAAGCTCTGGCTTCAATCTCCAGTGCTAAGAAGGGCAGACATGGAGGTTGAGAGAGAAGGAAGGAAATGGTGGTGGGGACTGGGAGAGGAGGAAAACATTAGAATGTACTTAGCTGGCTCTAGGCCCAAGGCCCCACCTGGGAACCATTCTCAGCTCTCCTGCCTAAGGGTCTTAGATAGTTGGGAGTTGATGGATCCTCACCTGCTGTTCCCCCTTATAAGGAAATGATCAGCTGTAACCACACCCACCCACAGGGCTTCCCCTTCACAGTCAGACAGGGGGCCATTGTCCCTGGGTTTTTCTCCCTGCACTCCTGATGACCAGTCTTGGATGGTGCACAAGTAAAAATAAAGCCAAAGAGATAGTCTCGTCTGCTCATGCTGTCCCTGCCTCAAAAGGTTCACTTGATGTTTATAGCCACCGAGAGAGACTCATTCTGAGGACAGATTCATGAGGCTGTTCATGGTTTACAGCAGAGGGCTGTGTAAATTCACCTGTTCCCCCAAGAAACCCATTTTAACCATGTGAGAGATAAATTCCTTGCCGCCCCCCACTCACCCCCTGCTTTCCTGATAGTTATATTATTTCAGGGTGGTTGTTTTATTCTGACTTTTATGTGAATGGATCACTGTCAGCCAGTCTTGGCGTTAAAGGTATTCATGCCGAAAGGCATTTTCCCACAGAATCTTTCTTTTCCAGATGTGTAAGAAGTAGCAAAGCATCCTATCATTCGTGGAGAACCGCTCTATCTATAAAGCCCTTGTTGAAGTTTCACAAGGCAATACCCTCCGTACCACCTCCGACCCAGTGAGGGCACCAAAGAGGCACCATGTGTTCAGGAGGAGTGTCTCCACGGGAACATCAGCACTACCAGAAGCTCCCAGAGTCTGGTGTCCCCTGTGGCCCCTGCCCAGTGTGAACACAGCCTACAGTGGTTCCTAGAACTAGCATCAGGACTGAACAAATTTAGTGGTTGGAACCTTGCAAGCACCTTCTTGGGCTCTGGCTGCCACATCTTGCTCCAAAATGAACAGAAAGAATCTCCATTCAGAGCAACTGTTCTTTGTTTTTGTCTCTTTTTCACTTCAGAGGATTCGGAGACTGCCTCCCCACTATCCCTTTAAAATGCAGGCTCACCCCAGCCCTCCATCACCAACACCTTCTTAAGGTCCATCAAGCAGGACCTCGCTGACTTCCAATGAACCTTCACCTCACTTGCTTCTTTCTGTCCTTCTACCATTATATTCGTCCCTTTGTTGTGGACTCCCACATCTGCCCTCCCCACACTCCGCAGTTGTTCCCCCCTCCATACTGTTTGCTCAACCTCATGTTAGATCACTCCTTCTGGGGCGGGGAGGAGGGGGGAGGGAGGAGCAGGGAACAGCATCTCCCATTGCTGTGAGTCTAGATCCCATCCCCTCTCTCCTTTCAGCTTTGCAGTACAGAAGCCAAGGGTTCCTTATCACATAGACAGAAGAACACAGTCTTATTTCATGATGGGCAGGAAAGCACAGCTTATAAGCAAGGTTGTAAGGGTCCCCACCTACATGGGGCACAGTGACATGGATAGAATAAATAAGACATTCATACCCACAGGCCCTCTGCTGCTCCCATTGGCTATGCCCAGGTACTAAAACAGTTAATCTATGTGCACAAGGTTAAATTTATAGACAAAACATACTGTCAACTGAATATAAACTTTAACTCAAATGCTGAACTGAAATCGATCTTTCTGCATGCCTGCCTCCAGCCTGGACCCCCACCTTGCCTCACCTCAGTATGATAACTAGTCCCTTCACTGTGTACTGTACCATAAACATGACTTGCCATAACCTCACCCCATGTGAACCCCTATCTCCATCGCACCCTTGCCTATGCAGGTAAGGGTAACTGTGTCAGTGCTGTTAATGATGCTTCTCTTCCAGGACACTCTGGAGATGTGTTCCCGGGAGACGGAGTTCAAGACCATCCTCTTTGCTTTGTGTTACTTTCACGCGGTGGTTGCTGAAAGACGGAAGTTTGGGCCCCAGGGATGGAATCGGTCCTACCCGTTTAACACTGGGGACCTCACCATCTCTGTGAATGTGCTATACAATTTCCTGGAGGCTAACACAAAGGTGAAACACAGGAGTATGGCTGCAAGTCATTACCATATGGGCTTCCTATACGCAAGGGTTCTGTGATGTGAGGAAGGTCTAAGACCCCCACACAGAGGAGATAAGGAAGTTCCAAGCCAAGGACCTGCCTCAGGCTGAGAAGTTCTACTGTGATATCAGAGCCAGAAAGCTCTCCAAACTGTCAGCCCCCTGAGAATTCATCCAGAGACCCATCAGACTGGTGATATGTGTTTACACCACAGCAGGGCTTTGTGGATTGACAGAAAGAGAATCCATACTCACCTAATGTAATTTCCCAACCCAACTTGATTAGGCAAAGACGTGGAGCTTTCATTGGAATGTGTAGCTCCTCCTGTGGATATGGTTCTGCCATAGGTGGAAAAAAAGCCAAATTCATACTGTAGCCAGCCTCCTCTTTGTCAGACCCATTTCAGAGAAACTTCTGCTAAAGGTGCTTCCAGCATCAGCAAAGGGTACCACAGGATCTGATGCCACGAGAAGTCCTGCTGATAGCCCTGAGTCCAAGGGAGCCCAGCTCCATAGCTTTATTCTCTTTGTTGATTGGCTTGTCCCTCCCTAACTCTTACTCCAGCATTCTTCTATCCTGTACTTTATTTACTCTGAATTTTCAGAGGGGACAACTGATCCTGTAATTAATGGCGAAAAGTTTAAAAGGGGTCATGACCCTCATATCCTCCAACTGACGTTCATGGCTTATGTGACGGGCTTCAGGAATGCCTGATATAACCTAAACGTGCTTAGTACTGCCAGGTTCTGGTGAAGCAAAGTTTAAAGGGGCATCTCTTTTAATCTCAAGAAGTATCCAGCACCAAAGCCTATGAGGAAATCATTCTTTCTTGCTCTCAGGTACCCTACGATGACTTGCGTTACCTGTTTGGTGAGATCATGTATGGTGGCCATATCACAGATGACTGGGACAGGAGACTCTGCAGAACCTATTTAGAGGAATTCATTAGGCCAGAAATGTTAGAAGGAGAGTTGTCCCTGGCCCCAGGATTCCCACTCCCAGGCAACATGGACTACAGTGGCTATCATCAGGTAAGGCCCTGCTTTGTTTGCAGCAATATGACCGTCACAGAGGCACCCAGAATTCCTCCTGTCTGGCCTGCACAGCTCAGCATGCACGAGCTCACTCTGGAACAAGACTGGGAGCCAGGGAAGTATGCCCCAAGAGCTAAGTCTGAGTACATTTCAACCTCACTCTCTGCCCCAAGATTACTTTGCTCAACCCAAGAGGCTCAGGATTTCTAGCCTCAAATTAAAGATGAAATTGAGCTTGGAGATCTTTGTAACCTTGATGTTTGATTCTATAGTTGGACTTGTCAATCTCCCCCACAAATAACATCTGGGGCAGTTATCTACTTGTTTTGATTCAAGATGTTGACGAAAACTACTAATGGGGGAAATTCTCAGTTAAGAATTTAGAGACCTCTGCATAAATTTTATCACTGTCTTCACTGAAAGTGATCTTGTAGCGAGATCCCTTACTCCTCCCACTTCCTGTTGACCACTATGGACAGAGGCATTCATACCCACATAAAAGAAAGTCATTCTCCCTGAGATTTCTCTTAACTAGCATTTCCCTTTTGTATGTGTGTGTGTGTGTGTGTGTGTGTGTGTGTGTGTGTGTACGCGCGCGCGCGCGCGCTATTATTGCAGTTATTTCTAAAGCACCCAGTTCTCTTTTTAACCTGCCATGAGAAATCTACTGAGAGATTGTTTTTTGTTTGGTTGGTTTTAGGGGTTTTTTGGTGGGGGAGGAAAATATTTTAGGTTTTTAAGCATCGTTGAAAGAACTAAAACTTTTACCTACATCTATAGCAAATTTAAGAGGAAAGAGTTGTCATAGAAACTTAAGCTTTTAAGTCATAAAACTTAAGAATCATAGTCACAGAAGTCATTTGATCCAGAAGAGTCATACCTGTGAGAAGAAATTCACAATGAGGAGACTCTTACAAGAAACGAGCAAGTTGTAAGACCTTGAGAGGCTTTACCTATGATCCCAGAACATGAGCATCCCCTGGTGTCTGCAGACAACTAACTGACCTGCCAGAGCAGCATCCTTGAGGATGCTTAGGTCTCAAGTCCCACAGTGATAGGACTTACATGTTTCCAAAGGACTGAGGTGGAAGCCCTTCCTAGTGCTTCCCTAAAGTCTGCCGGATCAGAGATGGTTGTAGGGCACCTGACAAGGGTCCAGGAGTGGGCGGGAGGAGATTGAAGGAATGAGCAGTATTTAAACTAGTAACAACACCAAGAAATCTTGAAAGCCCCTTCAGGAGCTTAACTTGGAAAACAGCTTCTGGGGGGTTAGAGAATGAACTGTGAAGGGATATGAAAAACAATCAGTGAAGAAAATGGCTTCCATAAGCTGGTTAAGACTCTTAGGCCAACTAACCATGACAACCAGAATTAACTAGAGATGCATTTAGGCAGCACTGTGTTTTAAAATGTGGTTTCAACTCCAATTCCTTTTCTTTTCTTTTCTTTTCTTTTCTTTTCTTTTCTTTTCTTTTCTTTTCCTTTCTCTTCTCTTCTCTTCTTTTCTCTTCTCTTCTCTTCTTTT
>JADRCD010222300.1:0-11692 GCA_019843815.1 Montemys delectorum | reverse complement strand
TGCATGTGCATGTGTGCATGTGTATGTGCGTGCATGTGCATGTGTGCATGTGTATGTGCGTGCATGTGCATGTGTGCATGTGTATGTGCATGCATGTGCATGTGTGCATGTGTATGTGCATGCATGCATCTGTGCATGTGTCTGTGTGTCTGCACATATGTGTGCGTGTGTATGTGCGTGTGTATGTGTGTGCCTCTGTGTGTATGTGTGTGTGTGTGTGCGCGCGCGCGCGCGCACGTGCATGCGCGCGCGCACGCGCGCGCACGAGAGAGAGAGAGAGAGAGAGAGAGAGAGAGAGAGAGAGAGAGAGAGAGAGAGACTATCTGGGAAGGCAAAGCAAGCGCCTGTGGCTGCAATCTAGCTTGCACATTAAAAAGCTAGAGCCACACACATCACATCCCTCACAAAGTTTCCGAATGAGAAGGACCACAAGTCTCAATTAAGCCACAGTGACACAAGGGTAACTTCAATGGCTGGGGCAAAGTTCTACTTCTTAATCCAAGGAGGTCCTAAGAATGAGCCCCAGTTTGAAATGACCTAAGAGCCACTTGTCCCAGAGGCTGACTTGAAGCGTCTCTATGACGTGAAGGGCCTTTTCTCTTGGAGCTTTGTTCCTGTCTTTTGTGCATAATCTGTTCCTAACAAGGTACCTGCCCTAGCTAATTCTTTTCTTCTGAAATAGGCAATGAGAGGAATTGGAGTTTACAGTTCTTGCTTGTGGGCCAAGAGTAAAAATGATTTCTCAACAAGCAAAAGAAGAAAGAAATTGCAGTCACCGTGCCCCCCCGTCGCCCCCCCACCCCCACCCACCATCATTTGTCAGAACTGGTAGATCAAGTACAAAGGCACAGATTTTCAACTTTGTCTTTCACCCAATGATTTGCTAAGACAGCTTTCCTGCTTCTAGGAACCAGGGCAAGGCATTGGAGCCCTTGCCGATTGATGGTCTAGCAACAAGCACAGAGACTTAAATGTAAGTTGTGTTCAACTGGGCCATCAAAGGTCAGACAAGTGACTTAATAAATAGGGGTCACGAGTGTCACATTGTGCACCCTTGCCAGCATCACGAGTGTCACATTGTGCACCCTTGCCAGCATCACGAGTGTCACATTGTGCACCCTTGCCAGTGTCACGAGTGTGTCACATTGTGCACCCTTGCCAGCATCACAAGTGTGTCACATTGTGCACCCTTGCCAGTGATGCACCAGCGATGCATCCATTCGTTGAAACTCCCTAGAAGTGCACTGGAGAAATGGAAGCATCAGCTTGCTGATGGGATTTTTGACTAAGCTAATAGGATTGCAGCCCCCTGAGAGGTGTGGTTTCCCCCCCACCCAGTGATAAACTGGCTCCTCCAGTAACATGGCTTCATGATTTCCACTGGCCCTGTACCTTCACACTATCTGAGACACTGAGTGTGTTGGTTTGAATATGCTTGGCACATAGGGAGTGGTACTGTTAGGGGGTGTGGCCTTGTGGCAGGAAGTGTGTCACTGTGGGGTTGAGCTTTGGAGGTCTCCTTCTATGCTCAGGCACAACCCATTGCTTCCTCCTGGCTGCCTGAGGATGACAATCTTCTGGTTTCCTTTGAAACAAGATGTAGAACTCTCAGCTCCTCCAGCACCATGCCTGCCTGGACGCTGCCATGTTTCTCTCCTTTATGGTAATGGATCGAAGCTCTGAACCCATAAGCTAGCTCCAATTAAATGTTGTCCTTTATAATAGAAGCCTTGATCATAGTGTTACAGCAACAGAGACCTTGACTAAGACCCTGAGAATTACTCCTCCATGACATCACTGTGTAAAACCCATGAGGATTCAACAGCAAAGCCAGTTCACAGTCAAAGAGGGCCTGGCCCTGTGTTCACCCACTTCACCTCTGATCACTCTCATGGCAGGCCCACCCATACGGCTGTTATTAAATCAAACAATATCCCCAGAGACCTTGTAGTGTCTCCAGGATGTTCCAGGAGTTAAGGAGAGAGAGCTGGACAAAACAAACTGGCAGCAGGTCAGCCTAGGTGCCAGGAGGAGAGAGTTGAGAGTTCCTGGACAAAGTGCCCAGAGGAAGCAAGATGTGCCATGCAGTTTGTACACCTTCCACAATGGTGAGGCAGAAATACAAGTGATATTTCCATCTGTCCTCCCTCCACCAATGTCCCCTCTGGTCCAAACCCTGACCTCCTCTCTCTACCTTCAAAAAGCTCAGTCTCACTCAGAGTCTAATCTTCCCGAATCTGGCCTTGGTTATGTTGGTTTCTGTGCCCCTGTTTTACTGGTGTGTGTGTGTGTGTGTGTGTGTGTGTGTGTGTGTGTGTGTGTGTGTGTGTGCAATTCCTTGAGAATACTGTATTTTGATCATATTGACCTCCAGCTCCTCTCCTTCACTCTTCCCAGATCCATATGCTCACGGCTTGGTGTCCCCTTCCTTCCTTCCTTCCTTCCTTCCTTCCTTCCTTCCTTCCTTCCTTTCTTCCCTCCCTCCTTCCTTCCTCCCTCTCTCCTTTCCTTCCTTCATTCCTTCATTCCTTCCTTTTCAATAACAACACATTAATTCAAGTTTTGTTGTCCACATACTTCTGGGTATAGGGCTATTGACCTGAACATGGATGACCTACCAGCAGCCCCATCCTCTAAGGAAACTGTCCCTCCCCCAGAAGCCATCAGCTCCTCAGTTGGAGGTGGGGCTTACAATACCCTCTCACCTCCATGCTAGGATGCTGACTGGTTTGGTCTTACGAAGGTGTTGTGTGGTAAGCACAGTTGCTTTGAGACCGTGAGTGCAGCTGTCCTGTCCTACCCTCACAAGAAGACTCCTGTCCTCCCTGACCTTTGACTCCTGCAATATCTGACCCTTCTTCACCCTCGAAATCTGTTAAGGATTTATTTCCTTTTGAAATCCCCAAAATGTCTTAAAGTCAGTCACTTTCCCAATACCTGATTAATCACTATTTCTCCGGAACAGCACAACACAGGGAAAGAAAGCCTGTATGAATGAGCTAACTCACAGAAAGAGACACTTTCACGGGGGACTCTCTAAAGTTCCTAGACACCCGCAAAGCCAGCCATCAATCATGACGGCCAACTTTAAATTGTTCTTTCATAAGAAGGAAAGGAGATGCCTGAGTGACCAAAGTGCTCGCTGCACAAGTGTGAGGCCCTGAGTTCAAATCTCAGAAGCTACACAAAGCCTGGTGTAGTGGCTCGTGTCTGTAGTCCAAGTGCTGCTTCAGGGAAATGGGAGGCAGAAAATCTCCAGAAACTTCCAGGCGCCATAGCCCAACACACAACAAACAACAGAGCTGGAGGGCAAGGATAGACACCTGAGGTCCTCTGCCCACTGTCAACACTGTGACATCACATATGTGCACACAGAGACGAGGGTGGAAGCTGATGCAACAAAACCTTCTCTTTCCTTCTCTCAAGTCGTAGCATGAATGATCTCAATAGTTCAGTTCAAAGGGAAGCTGAGTCAGGAGGACCATGCATTTAAAACGGGGCTCCGTAGGGAGCAAACGAGCCAGCGAAGAAGTGTTGTCCCCATTTGGAAGTGTCACTAACATCTCCTTTATCGCCTAAGGCACAGGGTCAAGCACTCAGAGGGCTCAATTATCTCTAGGGAGAAAACATATTTAAGGCAGATCGCTAAAGAAGCAAGTGTGCAACTTGCCCACGTGAACAGATAGCAACCCGTGGGGGTGAGGGAAAGAGACAGCCACGTGGCACACACGGAGCGAGTGTGTCTGGGGAAGCTGTCAGGTGGGTGTGTGACCTCTGCCCTCCATACCTCGCTGGAAGGACATACAGGGATACAGAGAGAGGCATGGGGAAGAAAAGAAACAGAACAGGAAGCCCTACCCATGTGCGCTGGTGTGTGAGAGGCATAGCACACTTAGCCCTGGATCGGTCAGGAGGACTTGAGGGCAGAGGATCCTCTCTGCTTGTCATCTCAGTGGATCAGGGATGGGTGCCCACTGTAGACTTAATGTCTATAATCTGGCTCCCAAATCTCAAAGGCATAAAGATGGGGCCTGCCTGAACGGAATTAGAGCCCTTATAGAAAAGGCCCCAGAAAATTGCCTGTCTTCTCATACGAGCACACAAGGAGACACCTAAGAAACAGAAAACAGTCCTCACCGTCCACCAGAGCTCTCACCCTCCCCTAGAACTGGGAGAAATCAGCTTCTGTTGGTCGAAGCACCCCAATGTGTGGTGGCTTTGTTGTCACAACTGGAACCGACTTAGACAGTACTCAGCCTTAGAGTGAAAGGTCAAAGGTTGACCCTCGCTCCAAGTCCCTTGGTCAATTGTTGGAATTCAGAAGTGCGGAGAGCATGGGATGGTGCCAAGCTGGAGCCAGGAGTTGTGACAGAGGAGTCACATCGCCAATGAGTGTGAGTTCACGGTCATCCATGCGTGGATCCCTATCTATGTGTATGTCAAGTCCATCTGTAGGGTGTGACTTTGTGAGTTTGAGTGTTTGAGAATACATTCACATACTGTGCTCATTCAAGTCTATCTGTTGAGTGAGAGTTCGTCTGTTTTAAATGTGTTTGAGTGTGTGCTCTCATACTGTCTATTCACACTTATCTGTGAGTGTAAGTTCAAATTTGTGACTATTCAAATGTATCTGCTAAGTATGAGGTCCCATCCTAAGTATGTTTGTATGTCTGAGTGCAGCTCATGTGTTGCGGTATATTCACACTTTTATCAGGTCAAGTATGTTGCATGTCCGTTCCACCTGAGTGCATTCACAAAATGTGTGCATTTGTGTTTATCTGTGGTTTGAGGTCACACTCTGAGTCTCTCCCATCTCTGTGTATGCATGGAGTTTCTGTCCCCTGGTCCAGACCTGCCAACCTGCTCTATTGACAATCTGTCTTCACAGCAGAGCCAAGGTGCCAACAAGGTTTCTAAAAGAGAAGGCATGCAGCAGGAGCCATCGGGCTGATGCTGGCATGGGCAGTTGCACTGCCACAGCACTCTCTGAGAGAAGGCAAAATAGAGACTGGCTCACACGATCATGCTGGCAGAATCCAATTGCTTCTGTGGAGCTGCAATGGCTGAAGCTAGCCTGAGTCTGAGGCAGGATGGAGCTGCTGGACTCTTTGATGTTCCGCCCACTCATCATCCCTGGGATCCTGGGGTTCTTTTCTCTGAGAAAATGTAGGCAATTATCAAAAATAATTCTCACAGCCTATGTTCATAGCTGTTTTAAAGTGGCAGGCATCCACAACACAGAGGAGGTAGGGGACGGCAAGGCAAGCTGTTTCGCGCACGCACACAAACTGTTCTGTTCTGACTCCACTCTTCACTGCCAACTTTACTCATCCCAGTTGACCAGTTTCAGAAATCAGTGAGGGTCAACTGGTCAAAAGGACTTCTACTTCCTATCCATGACTCTAGAGCATTCACCACAGGCAGCAACCTCTGAAGTCCAGTGTCATTACTGCTGGACCCTGAGCCTCTGGCCAAGAGTTCAAGTCAGCTGAACTCTTCCCATGTGGAAGAAAGCACATGCATGTACCCTGCTGTGTGCTCGTCAAAAAGGCAGATGAACCCCTGGATTCAAGTTCTCATTATGGTAGAACACTTAGCTGTCTTATCTGGTGTTAGAGATGAGAGCAAGGCCTCATCAGGGAGCAGCTGCCACCTCAAGCCAGTAACCCTCTCCCATCCACTCACGTACCTTCCACGAACATGTCACATCATGGCACTATGTCCCAGCAGCCCTAGCTCATTCCTGAGACACCACTATGTAGACAAACAAGTGGACAGATGCCATGGTGACAGTAGGTGCAGAGAGGACACATAGGACTGGGCACGTGTGAGGACACAGATGCACAGATGGATAGGAAAAGGGTCAGAGGGTCAGAAGCCATCTTCTAGGGTGCCCTCAAAAGGCAGGTGCAGGTATGAGCTGGAAGGGCACTCAGTAGGTCAAACATGGGAAGGAAAGAGTGCCCCCATGAGCCACCTGTCCAGAATGGGTGCCACTGTTGGAATGGTTGGCAGCACCAGAGTCTCCTCCAGCAGGATCTGACAGTGCCTACTGGAGGTGCTGCGGCTAGCACTGCAGGTGTGCATAGAAGGTGTGATGACAGCGTGTGTATGTCTATATGAGAATGTATGTAAGGGCATGTTCATGTAAATATGTCTCTGTGGTGTGCATGTGAGTGTGTCGTGTTGTGTGAACTTGTTATGGTGTGGGACTATGACTTATGGTGTGTGACTGAAAATGTGTATGAGTGATTGAAAATGTACTATGGTATGTGTGTGTGTGTTATGTCATAGTGCATACGTGTGCTTGTGTGTGTGTGTGAATGTATTAAGGTGTGTGTGGTTTTGCAGTATGTGTTTGTGACTGCAGCAGTGTATGACTGTGTTATGGTATGCTGTGCTCCATTGTGTGCTGATTGGCCACCTCCATGCCAATGCCATGTTATCTTAATTTCTGTGGTTTCATGAGAAGTTTTGGAGTCAGTAACAATGAGTCTCAACTTGGTCCTTCTCCAGATTGCAGCCTCCTGCAGAATCCCTGACATTCCATATTAATTTTAAGGTGATTTTTTTTATTTCTGCAAAAGGCACTACTCAAATCTGAATAGGAATGTTACTGAAACTGAGACCCATTGTGGCAATGTTAACATTTCTACAGTACTGTCTTCCAGTCTACTCACATGGGAGGTCTTTCCACTTGCTTCTGTCTCTAGATGTTTTCAACAATATTTTATCAAGTGTGCTATGTAAGTCTCTTTCTTCCTTGGTTAAGTTCATTCCTAAGTATTTTATTGTTCATGAGACTATTGGAAGTAGAATCGTCTTCTCAGTTCCTTTTGGGTTGCTCATTGTTGGTGTGGAAAAAGGCAACCAATGAGGTGTGTGGTCCCTCAGGGGAAGAGCACTTGCCCAGAATATGTAAACCCTGGGTTCAATGCTCAGCCCAATGAAAAGAAGGAAGGAATGGATGGAGGGAGGAAGGGATGAGGGAGGGAGGGAGGGAGGGAGGGGGAGGGATGAGGGGTGGATGGATGAAGGGAGGGAGGGATGAGGGATGGATGGAAGGAAGGAGGGAGGGAGAAAAGAAAAGAAAGAAAGGAAGGAAGGAAACTGCACTTTTAATGCATTGGCATTACAGCCTGATGCTTCAATGACTTTATCGTCCGTTTTAACACTTTTATAACATTGAAGAGGGTCACCCATGAGATCATTTTATTTACAAACAGACATTTACCCCTTCTTTTCCAAGTTGGATACCTTTTATCTCTTTTATGGTTTCGTTGTTCTAGCTAGAACCTCCAGCAAGAGCAGAGCTGACCAAGCACTGTCCAGTCTCCATGGAAACCTGAGAAGCATCTCCGTCTTACCCTCATCTTGCAGCAAAGAGTTCAGCACTGAGTTGATCATCACTGTGTGCAGGTATTATGTGGAGAGAGCTTGCTCCTCATAACAGATTTTTAGTGTTTTAGTGGAAAACTATACTCAATCTTCTAAAAATTCTTCATGTTGTGAATAGGGATATATTGCATAAAGCAACATACATATATTGAATCATTCTTGCATGTCAAAAGATAAATCCTTTTATATTACTGAAACTTAGTTTCTAAGTTGCTAATATTTTATTGAAGACTTCTGTAACTATCTTAATGTGTAATATTGATGAATAGTTTTGTTTGATGACAGTATCTCTCTGAATCTGGTATCAGGGCAGAATTGGCTTCAGGGGATGAATTAGGAAACATTTACCTCCTACTCAACTATTTGAGCAAGTCTGAGAGGAGTTTTTCATAGCTCCTTCAATGTGTGATAAAATTCACCAATAAAAGCATTGTCTTTAAGTCTCCTCCCAAACAGGCGTTGGTTACTGATGCAATCTTTGTACAAGATACAGTTACATTCAAAGTGTTGATTTGAGTTCCTGCCTGTTTTTCAATGGAGTCTGTCTCTGTAAAGCCCCCCCTGGCACTGCCTTTTCTGCATCTTGTGAGTTTTAGCATGCTGTAGTTTTCATTCACCCATCTCTGCGTGTTTTCCTCTTCGTTTTGAGATTGCCTCTGATGCATTGGTTAAACATTTGCCATCTAGTTTCCACGCATTACTTAATCTTCCAGTTTCACTTCTGATTTCTAACTTTATCAAACTGTGTTCAGAAAAGGTACCCTATATGACATCCATCTTTCTTAATCTGGTCAGTCATTGGGCCTGCTTGGCTGAGTTCCTAGCCAGTAAGAGACACTTAAAATAGGAAGTAGTAAAAGGAGGAGAAGGAGAAGGAGAAGGAACAACTAAGTTAACAGCACCTAAAGAATAAAAACTGACCCCCACATTCAAGAGCAAATGTGTACATATGAACACACACATCTACATGCATGAGCACACAAAATTATGCCCCCCCCCCCAAAAAAACTAGCATATAATTACATAGCAGAACAGACTCGCCTCCACACAGTTAGAACAGAGAGGTTCAAACAGATGGAGTTTGTACTGTCAGGGTGAAATGAGGATGTGATTTCAGACCAAGCACTTTTGGACTGAGTCACCACTGTGCATACCACAAGAGGATGGGAGTTCATGTGATCCAGGCTACTAGGGGTGGAGGGCAGCACTGGGTGCTGTCTCAGGGAGGTTGCCTACCTAGACAGCCTGTACTCTTCTTCCAGGTCCCTTGAGCTTCTGTGAGACAGAGGAGTAAATGATGACAGCCACAGGCATTGGGGCTGAGAATACACATGCACTCAGAGCAAGTTAGCCTGTTGTTAGGACCTTAGTAAAATGATTTCCCTGCACAGTCTCCAGTGTATTGTAGTGCTTGGGAAACAAAGAAATTCATCATCCTGATGAGACATGTAGAGAAAGGGCCCCTCCTCTAAGCTCCACTACTTGCATGCTTCCGTGAACATCTTATTTAATGAAAAGTGCACATGTCTCCAGCAGAAAAGAACTGGAAACTTCACTGACCAAACATCAAGTTCAGAATCCACAGACATTGTCTTGTGCAGCCAACTTCTCCCCACCCTCCCCACAGAGCGCCTGCCTGCAACAGCCTGATCCTAGGTCTACCTCAGGTCCCTGCCACTGTACAGCAAGAAGGCGCATTGTTCAAGACACAAAACATACCATCTGCGAAGTTGATCAAGGAATAAGCTCCGGTCTTGTCTTGCATTTTTGCCCATGTGCAGGCTGTTGTTCTTCCATGTCCCCTGTGGATATGAAGTCACTGTGGCCTCCAGAGACAGCTGAGAACAGGAAGCAGCAACGAAAAGCAAAGAGGCTTAGGCCGAATCCCTGAAGATTATCGCTCACACTGTAAAGATGCTAGTCCAGATGTGGCTGCCTGTCCTTAGCATACCACAGCTGGGAATACATCAGCCCCATGTGCCATGATGAACAGGAGTCAGGAATGAACAATGAATGCTGCCTTTCCTCTCTGTGCTGAAGTGTGACCTCTGAAGATCAACAGATATGTTTGGGGGAAAGGAGGAGGTACCTGTTTCATGCCAGCCCCAGTTAGTGTGTGGCCAGTGAAGACACAGTGCATCTGAGCATCTCCCAATTCACCAAAGAATGCAGACATAAGACACTAAATTCCTCTCTCTCTCTCTCTGTCTCTCTCTCTCTCTGTCTCTGTCTCTCTCTCTCTCTCTCTCTCTCTCTCTCTCTCTCTCTCTCGTGTGTGTGTGTGTGTGTGTGTGTGTGTGTGTGTGTGTGTGTGTGTGTGAATACCATCCACCTATCTTTATAAGCCCATGAGAAGATCAGTGTTCTTTAGTAGAAAAATATGGTGTCAGGCCTGGCTAAATGGTTCTGTGGTTAAGTGCTTGTCACACAGTCCTGACAACCTGAGTTTCATAACTGGAACCCAGACAAAGGTGGAAAGAGAGAACCTACTCTACAAAGTTGTCCTCTGACCTCCCCTACACATACATGCTGAAGAACATGCATCACACACACAGACCACACTACCACTATCAACACCATACCAGGTCACACTAATCATATACAACCACACTCACACACACAAAAGTAACAAAGACAATATTTTAAATTCAATCCGGTAGGATGGCTCAATTGGTAAAGGCACCAAGCCTGACAATCTAGTTTACCCCAGGAACCCACATAGTAGAAAGAGACAATGAACTCCAAACATCATCCTCTGACCTCTATATACACTCTGTATGTGCGTGCACAGGCACAAGCATGCACACACATTCACACAAAATAAATAAACTAAAATCTTTAAAGCTAACTACTCAGACATATATGTCTTCTGCACTCCCATTTCTAAGTACAAGATCTAATCTCCTTCAAAACTACCTGTTGGGTGGATGCTAATGAGGCCCCATTGTGACAGAGACTCAGTCAGTACATGTAGACGTGCTGTATCCATCTGCATCTGCATCTCAACCTCCTTCTCCATCATCTCCGTCTCCGTCTCTGTCTCCGTCTCCATCTCCGTCTCCGTCTCCGTCTCCGTCTCCATCTCTGTTAAGGCAACCTTGCAAGTAAATCAACAAACCATCAGTGGATAAGCTATGGCTCTGTCATTGAGTAAAACCTGATTGTATTGACAGTATCTTCCCATAAAACAAGACTATTCCCTTCTAAAGTTAAGGAAGAGCGGATATGAAGGTCACACTGTGGCAGGGAGGGTGGGGAGAGTCCAAGCCCTGAGGAGCATGTGAAGAGAACCTGTTCTTCCTCCCACATGGAGCACAGATTAGGCTGGTTCGAGGGTTTTCATCAGAATTGGTGAAGTTGAGAACCCCTGTCCATGGATTGTAGCATGGTTATCCTGTACATTATGACTAATGCCCACTTATAATTGAGTACATATCATGCATGTCTTTCTGGGGCTGGGTTACCTCCCTCAGGATGATATTTCCTAGTTCTATTTGCCTGCAAAGTTCATAATGTTGTCATTTTTAACAGCTGGTAGTATTCCATTGAGTAGATGTACCACATGTTCTTTATCCATTCTTCAGTTGAGGAACGTCTAAGTTATTTCCAATTTCTGGCTATTATGAACAAAGCTGCTATGCACATAGTTGAGCAAGTGTCCTTGTGGTATGATGGAGCATCCTTTAGGTATATGTCCAGAAGCGGTATAGATAGGTCTTTGAGTAGAACTATTCCCAATTTTCTGAGAAATTGCCAAATTAATTTCTAAAGTGGTTGTACAAGAGGGCCCAAGGGAAGATACATGAATATCATCCAGAAGGGTAAATAAAAGACATTGAAGGTGGATGGAGAGAGGGAACTGGGTGGGAGGGGGTAAGGAGCAGACCAAGAATGGGGATCAGGTGTGGGGAGGGGGCAAGAGAGGGCTTGGAGTGAGAACAGAAATTGGTGGAGGGACATCTTTGGGACTAGCTGGAAACCTGGGATAGGAGAGGATCCTGGGAGTCTATGGGGGTGACTCTAGCTGAGACTCTTAGCAGCTGAAGATATAGAGACTGAAGGGACCACCTCAGAAGCTGGGAGGGGTTTCTAGTGGAGGGAGGAAAACATTAATCCACCCACAAAATCTTCCACCCAAAATTTTTCCTGTCTACAGATTCACATGGATAAAGATGGTACAGTTCAGATAAAGACTGAGAGAATGGCCAACTAAATAGTGGCCCAACATGAGACCCATCCCATGGGAGGGAGCCAACCTCTGACATTAATGATACTCTGTTATGATTTCAGACCA
>JADRCD010222299.1:0-28469 GCA_019843815.1 Montemys delectorum | reverse complement strand
GCATAAATATGAACCACTGCTTATGTAAGCCACAGTAGTAAATTATTTAATGGAAAATGCATTGTGCTGGGGCACTTCAACAGCCTTTCACTGTTATTAACTTGGAAATTGAACAGTGCTTGAGATGGAGTAAGCAGAAGATAAACTCTATTGGATACAGAATGGAAAGATACTTGTGGGAGTTGGTAGCATACTAGAACACTAAGCTGCTTCACTCATTTCTTCTTTTATTCGTTCCTCCTGATAGGTGTTTTCTGAGTAGCCCTTGGTGCTGGCCCCATGTAATGCTCTTGGGAGCACTGCTGCAGAATATCTCACCTTTGCCATCTGGCTTCTCATATGGTAGATATCTTAGCTATTTTTCTTTCTTTCTTTCTTTTTTTTTTCCTTTTATTAAAATTTCATTTATTTACATTACATTTTAAATGTTATCCCCTTTCCCATTTTCCCATCTGCAACCCCTCATGCCACCCCTCCTTACCCAGCTTCTATGAGGATGCTCCCCCACCTACCTACACACTCCCTTCTCACTGCCCTAGCATCCCTCTACACTGAGGCATCAAGCCTTCACAGGACCAAGGGCCTCCCCTCACCCTGATGCCAGCTCTGCTGTGTTAGAAGACCTTTGTCAAAATCAACGTAAGGGAGAAAGGGTTTACCTAGCTTAGTAATGCAGGAGAGATATCGCCTATATTTCAGGGAAGACATTGCAGCAGGCAGGAAGTTATGATGCTAGGGACATAAACCCGAGAATGAACAAGTATTCTAGACAACTATACAAATTCCAGACATGCCCTCAGCGATATTCTTCTTCTAGCAAAGCTTTACTTTCTAAAGGCTTCAGAGCCTTCCCAAACAGCACCACCAGCTCAAAGTGACGTGTTAAAAAACGTGTCTGTGGAGAACATTCCATATTGGAAACATAGGTGTAAAAAATGTAGAAAATGAACTATAACTCATGTTTTAATAGCATGAGCACACTAAGGTTGAGTCACTTGGAAGGATGGGATAGACTTCATAAAGAGTTAGTTCTCAGGTAATCCCTGCTAACAATATTTATGTACAATCTGGGTTTTGAATAAAACAAACCTTCTGGTAAAAAACAAGCATTTGAGTGTAAGTTGAGTTACCTGTCTGCACTAGAGAGAGTTCTATGTCTTGAGAATGAAAGTGGACCCAGAGATCTAGCAAGAATGTACAGGTATCGTATGTCACATGTCTCTCATATAAAGAAGTTCATACCAGCAAAAGTCTTTCAGTGTGCAATTAATTGATTTGTTTTATTTGCTTTCAGTTAAAACCCTGCAGGATCTCTGGGTTTTCTTTTGTCCTTCCATTTGTTATGTCTGCCTGTTGGAATCAAGCTGTTTGGATAACATACTACATATATTGCTTAGGCAAAGTAAGAGAGATTGCCTCCAACTGGTGTTTGCTGGGCTTCCTTTATGAAAGTAGTAGCAAACTAGTCCAGCACAACAACTGGATTGTAGAGTGTCAGACTAGTTGTGTGTAATTAATGTGGACATTACATGCGGACCTTTATCCGGTCTTTGATTTCTCCGATCCTTGGAAGGAAAACAACATGTAAGATGATGAGATGTTTTTTGGCAGTTGTCTACAGGCTTAATACTGCTAAGTTTTAGTTGTTTGGTGAAAAAAAGATGGGTTAAGACACATGAGGCTCACTGACTTATTAGGCTAACCTAGTTTTAGGCATATGGACAGATTCACAGTGATGTGCCTTCCTTCTGTTGATATCCTGCTTTCTTAGGAGGACTAGTTAGAAAAGTGACTCAGTCTCCTTAAGTGTAGTTTGTGTGGGTTTGAATGAGTCTGAGTTGCTGTTCCATTGCTTGTCTTGCTAAAAGCAAAATTGTACATCTTGCCCATTATTGCTCTTGGTGCTTTTGGCAATAAATATTCCAATAAAAGTCATATACTAATATTCAGAAAGGTGTGGATATTCAGATAAAACTGTGAGAAATTGATGCAGGTAGCCTCCAATGGATGATACCATGCCATCATTACTAACGCAGAATCTTACAGAATGTTAAAAGCTGTCAGTCAGTGTCCTGTCACTAAGACATTTGTGTTTCTCCAGAAAGGGACAATGAAGCAAGCTCTGAACGTGACATCTGTACAATAACCAGGGACTTTCAGCTTTGCCTGGATCTTTGAGATTAAGAAGAGCTATCTCTTCTTCACAGCCTCATAGGTCAATGGGAAGAGTCTGAGAAATCGATTCTTGCTGCAGCCAGGAATATTGGAAAGGAAATCAAAACTCACTTATTATGCCAAGCTGGTTTACATCAGCTAAGAGTCTTAGATATGAATTTTAAAGTCTGAGGCTTAGCAACAGAATATGCAGTAAAATCTCTTGCCAGAAATGTAGCATCATAAACAGTTGTATTCTTTCTGCATGAATCAATAATATGACATATTTAGCATCAGAAGAATGACTATGTATGCGTGTGTTGTGGGTAAGGATAAATTGTGTATGGGTCAAAAGAAGCTATTAGGTACTCATTAGCTGTGTTAATATGTGTGAGAATTTATTATGTAGTATATATTGAATTCAAAGGAAGTCCAAAGTATTTACTACTCATTCCTACTGTGGGTGTACATATATAAGAATAATTTAAAGTTCTAAGACACCATATATTGTTTGATGATAATATGCTATTCATGAAGCCTTAATCATCAGGGCTAATAAGAAATTAAAGTTATTGTATTATAATTGGAATGTTACTTTTCTTCCATGCACAGGAAGTATGTGAATGAGCTTCGGATACAAGGTCTCATTATATCAGAGAATGTCTGTATTCTGTATAGGTTACTGCAAGTGACTTATTTTTAACAAAAGACATATTGAAGATATAAAATGATTTCAAGTTTCATGAACATTATGAAGAAAATTAGGCAAGAAATAAAATTTATTAGCTGGCAATAACAAGTGAAGTTGAAATTCTTCTCATATGTTTATTAGCCTTTTTTATTTTATCTTTTGAGGACTGTCTGCTCATTTAAAATCATGTGTGTGCATATAGCATGAAAGTAAAAGTCAAATTGTCTATGCGAACAAAGGGGAATAATGAGAAGCAGAGAGTGAAGGAAGAGAGCGGGGAGGCAAGCAAGGAAAAGTCCCTGCATATATTACATATTTCTATAAAAACTTAAAAATCAAATTCAAAACTGTGCACAAAAGTACGGGATAAGGAGGTGCTCTCCGAACACATGTCCAGGGAGGCCATTGCATGAAGAGTGATAAAGAAGTGGGATGCTTCGAGTAGATGGAGCCCATCTTGGGAGTCTTTGGGTTAGGATCCTACTGGACCACAGAGGCTACATGTTAGAAGCATTTGCAATGTTAATTACATTTGTATTGCATACAGTTGTTGCTTATACTGTAAAAATTATTGACCTTATATATGTGCTTGTTACTGATTCTTAAATAAGAATTTATTACAACTATCATATAAATATATGTGTGTGTATGTATATGTGTATTTTATATATATTAGAACCTGATTAGTCTATAGGCCGAGCCACAAGTTGATTATTTCAATGGTTTCGGTAGTTAAATGGTCTCCTTTGAGACTGCACTATTTGGTAATTCGGAGTACATTTAGAGACCTTGTAGACATCACCACAGCTGTCTATTTCCAAAACCTTTGCTTCATTGCCTTTAAAAGTGAATCCTGTACTATGATGGCATCCCTGTCCCACCCCCACCTCCACCCAGGTCCACAGAATCTCCAACAACTAATCTGTTCTTGCTGATCTATGTTTTTCTGGATTAATCTATTGTGGCCACTTTACCTTGTTGTAATCTTATGAAATACCAGGATCATTGGCTTCTAGCCTTTTTTTTTTTCTACAACTCACAACTGTTCAGATAAATGTTCAGATGGTAAGATGGTAAGAAGGAAATAAATAAGAGCTAAAATCTGGTGTTGTTGCTACCATTAAGCAATACTGTGTAGAGTGACATGATTTTGATTCTTATAAGGCAAGAGGTCGGTAGGAGGAATTGGCTCTAAAAAGCAATCAAATGGTAACTAAAGAAGAAGAACCTAGCAGGTCCTCTGTTCCACCTCCTTTCCTGTCCTTAAACATGTGTAAACATGGTTTAGAAATGGTTATTCAAAGTACTGGATAGGAAGGGGGGCTATCTTTATGATTTTGAGGCTAGACTAGTCTCCATAATAAGCTATAGGCTAACCAGGGCTACACAGCGAGATCCTGTCTAAAATCAAAAAGACAGTGTTGCATTTCATACAGTCTTGGAGTTGACAGCTGCAGGGCAAAACAGTTTCTATCTCCTTGCAGATGTAAAATGAATTTGGGAATTCCAGAGACCATCAGTGGCTCTCCCAGCCCAAAAGATCTAGGGATAACTGACACTTACTTTATACAAAGGACTTGAAGAAAAATCTGAGTAATCTTTGCTTTTCTTAAATACAGTACTGGGGTACACACATGAAATTGAAGGTCATCCTCTTTTGTTCAGCCACATTCTTTCCAGAAGAATAAGAGTAAGAATAAGATAAGAAGAGGAGGAAGAAGAGGAAGAAGAAGAGAAAGAAAGGGAAGGAACAACAAAACAAAGAAAAGAAAATGTCACTGAAGAAAAGCAGTTTTAAAAACAACAGATATCCCAATACTTGAAGTCAGCACTCATATTCCAAGGGAAATGCAAATAATGGAAACAAAACAGACCAGAATAAAGCTATCTACCCAGCTAGACTAAAGAATCTTTTATTCTCTCATTTTTCCTGTGTTGGGTAATAAATATATTCCCAGGAGTAGGAGGGTGGTCTTGTGGAGTCTCACTTCACTCTTAGGCAGAGTCAAGGTATTACTGTTCTGAAATATATGCCAAAAAAATCCAATAACATCTGAAGCAGCCAAGGAGGCTTATTTTATTAAGAATTTGAGTAAATGTCATTTTCTCAGGCCAAGGCAGTTCTGTAAGAGTGGTGGCTCGTGTTTTGGGATTCCACTGAATCATCTGTGGTCACAGCTCATTGCCTCAACCCATCTTCCTAATATATATTATGTTATGTGTGGCTTAGGTCAAAAAGGAAGCTGATCTTGGCTATATTTCTTCATGAGGTTGGGGAGGATTCTCATTTGCTATGTACCTCTGAGCGCTTGGACATTCTCTCATCATCCTAACTGCGAATATATTGAGATTAACTGCTTTCTTATATCAATGCATTGAAAGAACTTTTGATTTTCTTTAAATTAAATTTGATTCAGTTACCATGTTAGATAGGTAGATATTCTTGCTAGAGGAGAGGGACGATGCTCACATTTAAAGGGAGGAGTAGCATTGTTGTAGAAGAAGTGGGCTGCCTTGGCCTCTGCAGGAACTTGCACTCAAACCACACTTGCTTTATCATGCTTGTTTTTCATGCATTCCTTGTTCTCATGGTCTCCAGTCCCCACAATCCCCACAATCAGTTCCTTTCCTCATCTGCCTCCTTTCTTTGTAACATATCAATGGAGAGAGATAATTAAGGTCATGCAGCCCCCATCCTTTCTTCCCAAGTATATTATCTATGGTTACCTCCTGTCCTTTCTTCTCATGTGGGTACCATCTATTTTAGCTCTGATCATAGTTGAGGAGGTAATATATGTTGTTAAGATTTAGATAATAATGTCAAACTGATCAGTCATCTCATCTTGGCACATCACACGTGGCTTCTCCCCACTGGCCACCATGTGTGAGCATCTCCATCTTTTCTTCTAATGGAGTTGTCTGCTACCACCTTCCTGCTGAATAACCTTACAGATGATTCAACATCATGTCTTATAAATATAGGCCCCAGCTTTAGTACCCAGAGAAACATGGAAATGACTGGTTTTGTTTTCAAGCCAAGGCTTTACCCTCTTCTGTTGATGAATATGGGGAAAAGGGAGAACAAGAGAAATTCTTACTTTGTCCTACAGCGTAAAGAAATTACCCTCAGGTAATTTTTCTGACTTACTACTACCGCTAGTTATAGTCTCATCTTTTCCTATTGTTTTGTGGTGTTTGTTTTGAAATAGGGCCTCATCATTTAGTCCTGGTAGGCATGAAACTTGTTATGCAGGCTAGGCTGGCTTTGAACTCCCAGAGATCCACCTGTTTCTGCTTCTTCAAGGCTGGAATCAGAGATACGGACTGCAGTGTCTGACCTTGTAGTCAATTTTATGTTTCTCAGATGGCTGTGTTGAAGAGAACAAGTGTGGTGTACATGCCTTTTAACACTTACCACAGAATTTACAGGACATCTTGGGAAGTCAGCCCAGACTGCTGAGCCTGCTCATCTCCCGCAGTTTTTTTCAGCCAAGGAGAACATACCACCTTAATGTATGCACATAGATACTTTCTTGTATGTTGTACTTCCTCTCTGCATGGGCAGTCCTCATCCATTCTTACTGCTGCATCTAATTTTAAAAACAAACAAACAAAAAACAAAAACACATTCTGCTCCTTTGCCCAGTGCCATGCTCGCACCAGCCTCCCCTCTACCTGGTTATCTCTTCATCCCTGCTAGCTTTGCCAAGCCAGAGCTCCGAGATTGCTCTCCTGCCAGCCTGTACTCCACCTGGTTACCTGTTCCCTGGAGCTCTGTCCTTTGCCCATCCCTCCCATTTCAAAGCCCATCAAACCCTGCCCTGGCTGTGCTCTTTTTCTTCCAGCTCACTTTAACGTCAAAAATGGAAAACACAAGACAGCCTTAATCTTTTAAAACTAGCCAGATAATTCAATGGCTGGTGAAGAATATCCTGCCCCATTCCTTGGCCTCCACCCACGGCTGAGGCTACATGCTATAGGTGCCCTGAGACCAACGTGTCTGCTGCTTTCTCCCCTCCACCACCTTTCTCTCCTTTCTGCATCCTCTTCTCTTCCTCTTGGGACCCAGGAACCCTTCCCCCTTCTCCCCTTCCCCCAGCGATTGTCTTCCATCATCTTTCCAATTAGGAAACCAACACCCACACCTATATTTACCACTCCAACCTGCCAACATCTGCACATTAGGCATCCTTGGCCATTAGTACTCCTCAGGATTTCCTTCCTTCCTTCCTCCCAGCAGCCTTTGGCTCACTTCTTGCACAGCTCACCAAGTCTCTGTTGTCTCTTTCCATCTTCCTTCCTTTGTAGAATTAAAGTCTTCTTATGCGTTTGCACGAAAGTAAAAACTAAGGTGGATAGTAAGAGAAATTTGAGGTTTCAGTATGAAGTTAATGTGTCATTGGATAAAATATCTTCCCAGACCATAATAGAATAAGAAAGTGAATCACTCAGGCCTTGCGTGGAGAATCACTGCATGCTGTATAATGTGCCTTGTGGTGTATAATGTCCCTTCATTACAGGGTATCAGCCCTGGAAGGAGTTATGAATAAAATGTTAAAGGAAATCTCATACTGAGAAGGTTCATCTTCTTCAGGTAAAGGATATTTGCAACCATTGGTCTTGTCATCTGTAAGACCTGAGATATCTAAAAACAGATACAAAGAAGAGTAAGCACAACCCTGCTGTTTGGGGTAAGAATGAGGCAAGGGTCAGGGTGGCCATATGATGTTCTGCCTATAGGAGATACTTAGAACTGAAATTAGGCTTGGAAGATGCTTAGGCTGGGAAGTTGCTTGGGAAACTTGAGGCCATGAACTTGATCCTTAGAATCCATGTGAACATGTTGAGCATGATATGCACTGGGCATAGGGGAGGATCCTTAAACCTTGCCACTAGACATTCTAGGCTAATTGGTGAGCTCCAGGCCAAAGAGAGATGGGCCATGTTTCTGAGGATGACACTGAATATCCATGTAAATCTGCTCCTGCACACACACACACACACACACACACACACACACACACACACAGAGAGAGAGAGAGAGAGAGAGAGAGAGAGAGAGAGAGAGAGAGAGAGAGAGAGAGAGAGAAAGACAGAGACAGAGACAGAGACAGAGACAGAGACAGAGAATGACTATATGTATTGGCAGCACTAGTAAACCAGGTCTTTATTGCCTTCCTTCAAACTAAATACTAAAGGAAGAAGAAATGTCTTGAAGGGGATACCCCCAGAAGATCCTTGGAGAAGCAGCAAAGACCTGCAGGAACAGATGTCAGATCTTGAGGAGAGACACCCACTCTCCCAAGTTCTCAACTGTTCTTAATTATCCTCTACTTTTCTATCACAGAGAAATCCCTCAAACACCTGTCATTTGCATTAATTTCTCTTAAGAGTCCATCTGTGACTGTTCCAGCTGAGAGACTTTGTGCTGGGGACCCTCAGAACAGATGCTCTGGAATCAAGAATCATGGGTTCCCTTCTCAAGTAGATGCTGTTAACCCTTGTGAACCCTGGTTTCTCCTTCTGTCAAGTGAGGAGGCTTAAAATCAGCACTACTCCACAAGAAGTTCTCTTTGTTCCTGTTCATGTGTTTTTCTGGAGTGTGTGTGTGTGTGTGTGTGTGTGTGTGTGTGTGTGTGTGTTACATGTATGTTTTGTCTCTGGAGATGCCTTCTTGGATTTTGAAACATTTTTTTTGTTTGTTTATTTGTTCTGTTTTGTTTTGTTTTGCATGTTTGGCTAGCTTGCATAGCCAGCAACATTGGGGGACCATTTGAAACTATGTCTCTAGCACTGGTATTATAAGCACATACTGCCATTGCTAGTTTTTTTTTTATCCTGTGCATTATAAAGATCATATTCAGCTCCTCAGGCTTGCACAACAGTTACATTAATGACTGAGCCATCTGCCCACTCTCATGTTTTTTTTTTTTTAATTTGGTTATTGTTCTATTGCTGTATGTTTTGTGTTGTTTGTTTATTTGTTTGTTGTTCTTAATAAATATACGCCTTGTGCCTGGTATAGTAGTACACTTCCGTAGGCCCAGCTCTGAGGAGACAGAGGCAGGTGGATCTCTGTGAGTTCAGGGCCAGCCTGGTCTATATAGCAAGTTCTAGGTCGGCCATAACTTACAGGTGAAACCTCTTTTTTTTCCAGAAAGAAACAGAAGTTTGTTGCTTGTTAACTTTAAAAATTGAGTAGTTCATTTTTTAAGATTAAGTTTGTATAAGTTCATTTAAAGATAACTAAGCTTAGATCATTCTATTTTGCTACACAAGCATCAAGTGAAAAGAGGACATCAGCATAGGCCATAGCTCAACTTTAGATTTGTGTTTATGAAAAGAATATGTGCTTTGGGGCCAGCTCCTTGGAAGCTCTGGGATACAGGAACCTCTTGCTAAAGGGTGCCTAGAGGGAGCAGCCCTCCCAGGGTCTAGCCTTTGTTTTGCAACAAAAAGTCTCCTGCATTTCTCTGAGACTAACCAGTGATGGTAAGAAAGCAGCGTGGCTGTACCTTGGTAGAGTATTGGCAGGGGCTTTGGGAGAAAGCCATGGCAGCCTGCAATTATGAAAATAAAAGTCTGGTAGTCTGAAAGACAGTGATGAGATTAGCAACACATAAATCATTGAATAATAAAAAGGGAAAGCTTGGCTTGCTTTTAGCACCCCCCCCCCACCACCTCAAGCTTGTTGCTTAGGAATCTGGTAGGGAAGTCATCTATGTCAACAGCTTTCACATTAGTAAATAAAATAACTAAATAAAAGCCCCTGCATTAGCTGCTCACGGGAGGAAGGTGCTTGATATGAAACACAGCTCAGGTTGATCATGCTTTGCAAAGAAAACTGTCTAACCAATGGTTAATAGAGTGGAATGAATTGAACTGTCAGGCAGATTTGGATTTGAAGGCTACTACTGCTCTGCACAGCGTCTGACCTTGAGCAAATAGTGTGAAATCTGTGTACCTGCTCCCCTCCTCCAGAGAAGCAGAACTAGTACAAGATAGACCCTCCTTCTGAGGGAACTGTAATCAGTCAAGGCACTCAGCATAGGAACTCTGTGCAGCAGGTACTTCATGAGCATCCTCTGTCCCAGTAGTCCCTTGCAACAGCATCCTGCCCAGGAAGCTTGTACCCCTGAGACGGTGTGGCTCTTTTCTTTTAATTCATTGTTTGCCAAAGTACTGGAAGAGATTATTTCCTATAGAAAAACCTATGTAAATGTGTACATGTGGTTTTGTAGACAAAAGTTGCTACATATCAGGCACAGACATGGCACAAACTAGGGTGATGGAAGTTTCAGAAATCAGTGGAAGAAGAAAGAGGAGCTTTTGTTTCACCTTAGTTTCACTCAGTATTTTCTAGAACATGTTCACAGATTGAGTTCCCTTGCCTTCCTGATGGAACTGTTCAACTAGCACAAAAATATTTTCTGAGCACTTCAAGACCCGACAATCATGTAGACGATGTTGTAGACGAAATTTGTCCCATGTGTAATAAAGGAGTGATATAGGCTGACACCAGAAGTCCGCATCTCATTCTGATGCTAGCTGCAGCTGTTGAGGTATTGTAAACTGAAGGGTGACATGATGTGGTCTGCTAGTTTCCTGGATATCTGTAGCTTCTGAGTGGAGCATGGATGGTGGAGGATCCAGGCAGAGAGGTATGACAAGGCACCGTTCTGCCACACCGAGCTGTTCTCCTCTTCATTGTTCTTTTACCTGTCTACAACCATCTGTAGGATAGGAAGTGAACTGAGTTTATTAATAATAAGCAAAGCCACCTGGAGGATGTTTCTGGGCTCATTTGACAATCGGGTCCAGACCTTGGCCGTTAGCAATAGTGCAGTATTGTAGTGCTGATATCTCGTCTTAGTTCCCTCTAAATGTATTTATATACTGAGTAGTAGAATTGTGAGATTACATGGTAGCAGTATTTTTTTTAATTTTCAGAAGAATATGCACATTTTTTATAATGGCTGCGTTAATTTTCATTTCTACCAGGCAGAACCCTGCCTTTCCTTTTCAAGAGTATGTGTCTTCCTCATCTAAACTACCACTCATTATTTTCAAATGTCTGTCCTAGCCATTCTAGTTGGATTTTAGCTCCAGCAGTCTTGGTTAAGTTTTCTCAGATTGTAAGTACTGTTAAACATTTTTTTATGCACCCGTTGACTAGATTTATGGTTTATTCTGAGAATTGTCTATTGAGATCCTTATCTAGCTGTTGATTGGTTGGTGCATTAAGTTTTTCTTTCTCTTTCTTTCTTTCTTTCTTTCTTTCTTTCTTCCTTCCTTTCTTTCTTTCTTTTTTTGATTCTCTTAGGTTGAGTTCCTTATATATTCTATATATTAGCTCCTTGCCAGAGGCACAGTTTACAAATATTTTCACTACTCTGTAGATTCTTTCTTTATTGTGTCAGTGAATAGATGGATAAAAACAGTATAATATATGTACACACACATGAATAATATTCATTATATGGTAGTGAACAGATCATGAGAGTGCAGTTTGTGCATAATGGAATACTCTTCATCCATAAAAAATGTTATTTGTGGCAATATGGATGGACATAGAGAATGAAATTAGCGAGAAGGAAACAGAGAAATATGAAATGATCTCATTGCAATTATATTTAAAGCCATTAATCTCATAGAGACAAAGAATAAAATAGTGGTAATCAGAGACCACAGAGCTTAAGGGGCAGTAGAGAGAGTACTCAGTGGGCCAATAGGGACATAGGTACAGTTGGAGAGAACTATGCTCTTTGTTCCATTGCACAGCTGGGTGACTGTGCCTAAAAATTATGTAGCATTTAAATTTATCTTGGAGTGTGTGTGTTTGTTTATAATCAAATGACTTTTAAAAAATTAATAGCACTACTTGGGCATCTCTCACTAATTTGAAAGTGGTAACCCTAAACCTGTAAGAGGGACAATCAGGCTTTGGGAATGTGTGAGCTCAGAAGTGGAAAACATGGTTTGGCTCAAGTGTGTATAACCAGTTTTAACAATTTGATTTTTATATTGTCTCCAATATGAATTTTAAGTAATGTTTTAAAATTTTATAGAACCAAAGACCTCTACTTTGCCTCTGATATAGATGTGTCATAATATTATATTTAGTGCAATCACCTGTTGATAAAAAATTTAGCTGTGGAATTCATATTCATCAATATCCTGAGTTGTGATCTTTTCTTACCACTTTCTTGTTGACATAAGCTTCCATAGACAAGGGGTTGGAAGCTGTGTACCACTGAAAAGGATTTTCTCTAATTCTGAGTATAGAGCAAAGAAAAGATGGGAAAGGCATGCCAGAAATAGCAAGTCAACTAAGCTATTACTATTTAGGTGAAACAAACACAGTGTGGTATGACCTGAGCTGACAGCACTTCTATGTCTCTATGAACACACATGCAAACATATATCTACGTAGTTAGATACGAAGTCATGTGAAGGCACTTAAGAGACAGCCCTTGAAAGAGGCAGGCTCACTGGACTTTGGAAGGTAGCCAAGAGAAATGGAATGATGGGAAAAAAGCTCTGAGGGGAGACAGTTGGTTTATTTGCCTCAGATTAGTGATGAGTGTGAAGGGACCATTTACACAATGTCGCACTAATGTTACATATAAAATATAACATCACATCATGTGATCTCAGAGCCTCTAAGTATTAAGTATGTACATTAAGAAGTATTTATAGACTTCTTACTTAATAAAGAGTTCATATTTGAATTAGGAAGGATGGTATATCAAATGAACTCTGTCCACTCTAAACATAAGACCCATCTTTTCTTTTACATACATTGACCTTGGATTAGATTTTCTTTTTGTTTATAGAGACTCGAAAAACCCTGGTTATATTATAGTATATGTTATGCAAAAAGATGAATTATGTAATGAACAAAGTGGAGCGCTGTAACAGAGGCAAAGCTGTCCCTGAGTTCGCTCTCCTACAGCTGGTGGTCTAGGGACGTTCCTGTTTAAGACTAAAAGCTACTGAGGCAACAGGGAGACTTACAGACTGAAGATACCAATTTATCTCCTGTTACCATGGTAAAAATACCTTGACAAAAGCAACTTATCAGAGAAAGGAATTATTTAGCTTACATCCCAGGTTACGAAAGTTATGGTAGGAATATGAAAGAGCTAGTCACATCTATAGTCAGAAGCAGAAAAATAATAAATTCAAGCATGCCTACTGGCATTGGGCCTCTCTCTACACTTATTCAGCCCAGGATTTCCTATGCAAGGAATTATGCCCACAGTGGGCTAGGGTCTTCACATAACAATAATAAATATAACTGAGACAATCCCCACACACATGCCCACAGGCCAACGCAATTTAGAGTCTTCATCCAACAATGAAACTTTCTTCTTAGGTGAATTCCAGATAGTAGAAAGTTAACAATTAAAACTAACCATTACCCCAAGTACTGTCAGAAAGACTTCTGAGAAAAGTAACAGCTAAAAAATTGGGAAGGTAGACAGATAAACAAATTCCTGGAGAAAATTAGATAGTAATTGTAAAGGGAAGAACAACAAACTGGCGAGAAGGACATTAGATCATGTATACATATTAAGAATTGAGTCAACCTGAGTAAAAATATAGTTAAAACAAGAGCCTTCTGGTTTGTGGTTCTTTGTTAATCGTTGAAGAAGCTGTAACAAGGAATATTGGGAGAATGTAAAACACCCATCAAGTCATTATAGTCTTTGTTTAGAAGTGGGGTATGAAAGTGATACTTATGTGTCATAAACAGTGTAGAATTAATAGTTCAGAATCTGGGTTCAAATCCTACTTTCTACCTCTTACTTTGTGGTCAGATCTATAAAAAGTTGTATAGAGGAGAGCTCATACTAACTAAGGTAATTGTTTCATTGGTTTAAATATGGTCTAAACTTAACATGCTGTGTTGTTAAGGAAGTGGAAGTTAAAAGACGCAAAGCTCCTAGAACAACACTATAGCTGCATTGAGATAATATTTATAATAGGAATATACAAACATGGTCTATCTTATCATTATGAAATTACCTATTAATCTTTTGGTAAGGATTTGGCATTAATAGCAAAATGTTTGTTCTAATTACGATTTCCAAGCATCTTTGCTTTTAATATTTGAGGCTGTGTGTGCTTGTCATTACAGATGTCACTTGTTCAAATGCTTTCAAGGAGAAAACGATTCCTTTAAAGATGTGAACTATCTTGGGAATGATCTTGTCATGGGAACTTGCATTTCCTTATGATCTCTGGATAATTACTACACTGCTGCTGACCTAACTTATCTTGTTGTAATTTGCTTAGCAGTATATAAAGTGTATGTAAGTTAAATTATAAATATGTATTTCTAAAAGGCTTAAAGTTCACTACAGTATCGTAGTCTTCCAAGGGCACAGTGCAATTTCTAGTGTATGAGTTCATAACATTTTCTGTTTTTAAGATCCTTTACTGAAAATAAAAAGAGTGAGATTGCTTATATCATTAAACCTGGTGGTATTTGCCATGCTAAAAATTAAATCTAGGAGAATTTGAAATTGTAAATTCATCTAAAATAACAGCAAGCTCATTTTACTTTAATAAGATACTTTTAAGTAAAAGGAACCTGTATTTTCAAAAAAAATTGAGGAAAATGGCAAATGACATTGATATACAGTTTCAAAAAATTTTTAATGTCTAACTTAGTATGTTAATTAAATGCAGTTGTAAAATCTGCCACAAAGAAAAATGGCAAGATTTCAGGAGAGGTGCAGAGGGATACCCAACATATTCCAGTTGATTGAGGAGTAATTCCCTGAGGAAATGACACATACTAAATCAAGATCTCAGCCACGAGCAGGCAGAGGCCAACTAAGAGCATAGTACATAATGAGAATGTGGTAGAGTTAGTATAGTGGGGTTGTTGGTAGCATTTAAATAATAGAAGGAAAACCCAGGATGACTAGAAATATGTTAAATATGTTAAGTAAGGGGAGATAGACCCTTGAGGCTAAGGGATACAGGAGCCAGGATATGCTTACCCAAAACTTTGAAACATGCATGCAGAAGTGTGTGTCTGTGTGTGTGTGTGTGTGTGTGTGTGTGTGTGTGTGTGTTGTATGTGTCCATACATGTATATGTGCTTGTGGTGTGCAGACCTATATATGCTCAAGGAGGGACATTAGGTATTTTGATGTATTAGTCTCTACTTTATTCTAAGGTCCCTCTCTGATCTTGCAGCTAGTTAATCTGGCAGCTAGTAAGCCCCTGTTATCCTCCTGTTCCTAACTCCCATAGTGCTGGGATTGCAGGCCTACCAGTTCGTCCTTAGCATTCCCCTGACCACTGGGTAATGCGAATAGATACTCAGATCCTCTTATTTGTACAGCACCTACTGAGCCTTGTTCCTAGCCCCTACCTGTTGAATTTTAGTGTGGTGGGAAAAGGCATGGTCCCTTTTAAACAGCCGAAGAAATATAATTCTCTGTAGGAAAATAGGTTGATGAGATATGAAGGGTAGGTACAGGAAAACAGTTTTGAATTTCTACTGTAGGAGGATATGGAAGAAATGATACACACTTAGGAATCAGTACAACAGAGAGCTGGTGACTGATAGGATAGGAGCCAGGAGCTCCAGTGAAGTAGCTTCCACAGAGTTTTCTTCAGCTCACGTGTCATCATCTTTCCCACATGGCCTTTAATCTAATGAACAAGCCATCCAAGTAGACCGTGGAGCAGAAATACTGTTGAAGCTAAGGTCTTGGACTTTACACTCTGATTGCACTCCTTCCCCCTTTATCATTTCCTATCATTCTGGAAGCATGCCATCATATATTCTGTAGAATCATAGCTTGTTCATGTCCAGCATCATCTTGCAGGTAGCCTGGAACTGACTGTGTTTTAAAGTGCAATTATTAGGAGTTCTCATACTTCGAAGCAGACATGATTTGAAAGAGTGCTTGGTTAGTAGATGAAACTATTACGCTCCTCCCTCTTTTATTCTTTTTAAATTCTGAGAGCTGGGTACCGGGTAACAGAGGAGTCTGCCCATCATAACAGTAGCTGTCCTGAGTTTCCAGATGTCCGGAAGTTTCTGCCAGGAAAGGAAGGCAGCTGTTTGGAATGGAGGAGTAGAGAGTACTGCAAAACATGTCAAGAGTTTTATCAGGGGAGTAAGATGACAGTTGGTAGCAGGGAAGGGTGAACAGACATTGGACTATGTCTGGAAAAATCAATTTCGCTTGTGGTCAGGTGAAGGCTTGACATTCAGACATACTGTGTTTTATAGAATCCAGCTTTTGTCTGGAATAATCTATCCACTCAGTCTTGTTTAAGTGCAACCTATAGTACTAATAGAAGGTACATAAAGTCTGATTAGTCCGTGTGTTTGTAACCCAGAATTTGAAAGACAGGCAATGTAGTGGGTAGTTTTATAAGCAACTTTGCCTATGCCTGTACTACATGTAGAACCCTATCTACTCCCAACTAGACAAAAGCTGTCGGTCACTATTAAAATGAGATTTAGAGGTATAATAAAGTGAAAAGTGTCCTTGAGGCTTTATCATTTTATTGAAATGGTATTTCAGTGTTAGCTCATCAGAGGTATAGCTTGACTCATCTTCAATAGAAGCAAGCTTCCTTGGAGTTTCTACTGTTGTGATAAAACACCAAGGTGAAAAGTAACTTAGTGAGAAAAGAGTTGCACTCTCAGAACATTTCTATCATAGATGGAAATCTGGGCAGAAGCTCAAGGCAGGAACTGGGAGGTAGGAGCTTAAGCAAAGACTGTGGAAAAAATGCTTATTATCTTGGCCCTGGTAGTTTGCTCAGCCTGTCTTATTCATCCAAGGACCACCTACTCAGGTGTAGTACTGCCCACAGTAGCATTATATTAATGCTATTAATATATATAATATAATATATTATAATAGTAATATAATATAATAATGCTATATTAATCATTAATCACGAATCAAGAGAGTGTCGCACAGACACCCCTACAGGTCAATTTGATATAGAGACATTTTCTCAGTTTAAATTCCCTTTTACCAGGTGACCCTAGCACTTGCCAAACTGTCAAAATTCCCAAACAGAACAGAAAAATATTTGACCCTTAGAATTATGTGTAGCTTCCTAGAAGGTTCTGTCTGAACAGATTACCCACTACTTCGGGTAGACTAATTTTCACATTATTGCATAAATTGTCCCCTGATTTTGAAATATATTATAAACCCAGCATAGTATGTGGCCTCATGGGAAGCTAGCCAGCATTCATTGTTTAGAGTCAGGGTTCTCATCTGACATTTGGAAAATAGGGTATGTTTGTTGTTTGCCTGCATGCTTGCTTGCTTGTTTTAGAGACAGATCTTTCTATGTATCCCCAGGTTGTCTTAACAAGCCATCGTTTTCCTCAGCCTCCTAAGCAGCCTACCCCAGTGCCAGAGTTGTAAGATTGTGTTACCAGGGCCACCTAGGAAATAACATTTTTTGTCATCTTGATTTACAATTTGTGCTTAATGCAATGTGTGTTCATTTTACTGATAGGCATGTACTTGCAATGTGTGTTTCTTTACCACATCAAGGAATTAGGTCTTGAAAAATGTCATTTACTATTAGAAAATAAATGTACTATTATTCTAAGAATTATCTTTTATCATTGTAAAGGCTTTCAATGTTCTCTTAAAGAAGATTGAAAATGCAGTCAAGTGTGTTATATAGGAAGTTCTAGACCAGCTTATGCTATCCTATGAAACAATATTTTTAAAAACAAGAAACAGAGGTTCTTGGAAACTATATATGACCAAATCAGACATTGTATATGCATTATATATAAAATTCAAAATAACTATGTAGAATAGGCTTTCTATATTGTTTGCTTCTGCGTCATACACTGTCAACCACAATTTTAACTATTATTTTGACTAAGTAACCTCCTGCAAGCACTTACCAGCAGGTTTACTGATAGCTCAGCATATATACATCTAGACTTGTCTTTTGTCCCCATTTGATGTAGATGCTGATTTTAGGATAATTCAGAGTTCAAGGCTTTCAGAATTCTGCATTGTGCTTAAACACAATTTACATGTTTATATTCAGTTTAATAATTAAGCTATAATACTAATCTTTTAGCTAATGTTTTCTTTGAATAATCAAATTAAGACAGAGAATGGAGTGAAGTAAATGGAGTGTCATCTTGAGATTTGGATGACTCTAAGTTCAGGATTTTTTTTTTCAGGAATTTCAGCACCCTTCTGTAAAGTAAGCTGTGTAAACAAATACATGTTGTGTATTCTTTGATAATACAATTTCCTTCTGATATACTAATGTCCAATTCTTTGTTTTTTGTTTTTGTTTTTGCTATTTATTTATTTATTATTTGTTTGTTTGTTTATTTGTTTTTTTAGACAGAGTTTCTCTGGGTATCCCCATCTGTCCTGGAACTCGTACTCAAGACCAAGCTGGCCTCAAACTCAAAGATCCAACTGCCTCTTTCTCCCCGAATGCTAGGATTAAAGGAGTGTACCACCAGGTGCAGCTGTATAATTCCTCAATAAGAAAGAGAGGATCCAACCAGAAACTTAGGAGTAAGGGGGAAGACCTAGAATTTTATGTTCTTAGTTGCCTCCCATGATCACATCCTGAACTCTAGTGCAAGGGATTGTATTAACCAATGTAATTCACAAACCTGGATGATAAAACCCTTTGACTGCCAAGTCCATCTTCTCTGATCTCTTAACTTCTTTCACTGTAACTGAGATGCCTTCAGTTTATAACTTAAATAAGGCAAGATGGAGAGAGAATCTTTCTACTGATGGTATTTCCAAGTTGACATGTCTTTGTCTCTCTGTGCTCATCGTGCTCCGAGCAGTTTTCCCCTACTGGTTTGGTAATCACAATCAGCTAATAGAGTCCATGAAGGGATGTGTTTGCAATCAGTTAGAATAATTCCTTGATGATGTGTATAATAAATTATCAGCTCTTATCTGTATAATCATGACATGAATTTAGGAAGTTTAATGCTAAAAGTATAGAGAAGACCAAAAATATTTTCAATGGTTCTGACCTTGTAGGGTTAATAATCTCATTGGAAGGATGGTGAAATCTATCTGTCATTAGCATATAATGGAAATTTATTTATTCTTTAACACATGGGATAGGCCTGACCTGATTGCATTAAGTATAGTTAAGCTGAGTTGAATTTTGATTTATTGAATGATTATCCTAAAGAGCAGAACCATTTCCTATGTTGAGTCAGTAGAAACACTCCCATGTGCTCTTGTATACAGAAATGGGAGAAATTATAAATAAAAATGTGGATGTGGTATTTTAGAGCTTCATGGAAGAATGAGTTTGGAAACCAAGGCCAAAGATAATGAGATAGACATAACAGGATTACAGAATGAGAAGGAAATAGGAGAGAAAGAGCTTGGCAGATAGATATATGCCTTCCAAAAGGGTTGCCTGCCATGCTGTCTTTGGAATAGGTAGTCATATAAGCCAGCAAATACTCTTTCCTTTGAGCTTCATTTAGTTTGCACTTTCATAGGCAACCAAGTATTTGAATAGGTAACACAAGAAACAAAGGAAGTACATAAATCTAGCCTATGGAGCTTCTTTGTTGCTGTGCCTTCAAGTAGGCTAGAAACATTACAGGATATTAAATATATATCTATAGGACAAGAGGCAGAAGGGCTCTATAGATCATGACAGAAAATGGCTGTGCCACCAAGAGTCTCCAGAGAATGGTGATTTCCTGATCTCCCAGGAACTGCACCTGGGTAGTTGTTGTCATAGTCTATTTTTCTGTAGGTCTTACACACATTCTCAATGCTTTCATTTGAACCTGGTATTGCTCCTATGACCATTCAAGTACCATTTTCCTTTCTATATTTTTACAGGTCATAGGTGTTTTTCCAAGTCAAATACGTTACTCTCCACATGAACTTACCCCCTTCTTTCAAAATTTTTTAGATTTGTCTTTTATTCTATAAAACACATTTAGTTGGTTTCATTGAGGTACTTTCTCAATATCTTCCATTATAATAATGAGATTGTCTTAGTATAAAATGTTCTTTACAGTCCCTAGAATGGAGCTTAGTATTGTATCAAGCCACATCTTTTGAGCCTCCATCCTGGCAATCTTTCTTCTGTATCTAAAATAATGTATACAAACTGTATGGTGGTAATGTTATTTCTCTGCAGTTGCCTTTCTCATTCTTGGCAGTAGTTGCAGTTTGTCTGCTGTATATCCTTATGTTGGATCTCTAATGAAGACAAGGGTATGAGTCAGGTCAGGTCTACATTGAAACTGGTTTTAAAGCACAAACAATATCAGAATCTAAAACCCCAGCTGGAGAGGGAAAGATAGAGCCAGAGAACACATTTGAGGCGAACAGTTTCTTCCCAGTGACTGCAAGGAGCTAACAGCTGAAGATGTTAGTAGTTAGATGAAGCATTGGTAAGAAGTACTTAGAGGAAATTTGCATATGTAATATTTTCTTCACTGAATTCAGAAATTCAGTGAATACATAGGAAATATATCCTTGTTCCCCTCCTGCATTGTGTGTATTTAGGATGAGTGTGTGTGTGTGTGTGTGTGTGTGTGTGTGTGTGTGTGTATGTGCATGTGTGCATGTGTGTTTGTGTATACATATATTTTGTATCTGTAAGTACATGTGAGTATTTGATTTACTTATAAACTTTCCTGTTTTAAAGTCTTCGGAAGAGACCTGATTTCATCTTTCTCAATATAGCGACTCTTCATTTAGCTAAACAACGATCATTGAAACTGCACTTCCTTCCACCCTTGATTTAAAAGTACCATCCTTCTCATATTGTGTACTGACTTGTGTCAGTTCAGTTTATTTCCTCTTTTTTTAAAGAGTAAAGACACTTGCTCAAAGGCCCTGTTTTACAGCTTTCTCTCATTTTTATTGGCTAAAAGTGGGCCATCCATTCTGCTCAAATGCATGCCCAGAAAAGGAATAGTTTCATTAAATGGCTTAGTGTAGCCTTGGCTGTGGGGCAGGTGGTTGGCCTGGAATGAATGAGACAAATTGTGGGGAGGTTTATAGGAATCACAGAGACAGGGAGAGGTTAAGATGAACATTAGGTAATGGAGATGTGGTTGTTTGAATGCCCATGGAAAATGGCACTATTAGGATGAGTGGCCTTGTTGGAGTAGGTGTGGACTTGTTAAAAGAAGTGTATCACTCTGAGATGGGCTTTGAAGCTCCACCCAGTGTGGATGAGACCTCCTGCTAGTGGCCTGCAGAAGAGCCAATCTTTCCTGTAACCTTTGGATCAAGGTATAGAACTCTCAATTCCTCCTGCACCGTGTCTGCCTCCACACAGTCATACTCCCTGCCATGATGATAATGAACTCAGCCTCTGAACCTGTAAGCCAGCCTCAACTAAATGTTGTCCTCTATGGTTGCCTTGGTCATTGTCTTAGTCAGAGTTTCTATTCTTGCACAAAACATCATGACCAAGAAACAAGTTGGGGAGGAAAGTGTTTACTCAGCTTACACTTCCACATTGCTGTTCATCACCAAAGGGAGTCAGGACAGGAACTCACACAGGGTAGAAACTTGGAGGTAGGAGTTGATTCAGAAGTCATGGAGGAATGCTGCTTACTGGCTTGCTTTCCTTGGCTTGCTCAGCTTGCTTTCTTATAGAACCCAAAACTATTAGCCCAGGGATGGCACCACCCACACTGGGCTCTTCCACCTTGATCACTAATTGAGAAAATACCTTATAGCTGGATCTCACAGAGGCATTTTCTCAAGGGAGGCTCCTTTCTCTATGATAACTCTAACTTCTGTCAAGGTGACACACAAAACCAGCCAGTACAACCATGGTGTCTTTTCACAGCAATGGAAACTGTAACTAACTAAGACAGAAAAATTTATTCATCTTCCTTTCTAGACAGAAAGGTTCTCAAGGTCCTAGAGTTCTCTTAGATCCTCATGCTGCTATCCATCAGCATATCCCCTACCCAGAGTCCAGGTGCATGGATTATTGTGAGAGAGCAACAGGCAGGATGGCGCTATATATGTGCTTTTATACAAGAAAAATAAGACACATTAATTTTCTTCTCCTTTTTATTGAAAGTAGCTGAAGTAGTATCCTAAAATATTGAAAGCACTAAGTTCACAAGGGCTGAATAAGTTGAGTAAATATTTTGGTGTGAACTTTGAAGTCTCATTTGGAATTTCTAAATATTTTGTTCAGAGTACGTTTATTCTGAGAATGTCAATATAATAGTTAAACACTTCTTCTCCCTGTGACATGGTAGATGGAAAGCAGTAGGCTGTACATTTTCTTAAAGATATAATTAGTGTGCTCTATGTCACCCCAGTGCCACCTATTTTTGTGCCTGAAATACTGAGAATGTTCTCTTTATATTTATTGAATATAATGAATGATATGCCTGTTTTAGAGTCTGTCATGAAAACTTAGAGGTAAATGATTCTTTAATATTATTCAGCTGGAAAAATTATATATAAAACTTTGCCCACACAGCAGTCCATTGCCTTACATACTGATTATATTCTTTTATACTCTTAGAACTATACTTTTGTAGTCTACAAACATTGAGCCATATATTAAGATACAGAACTTTTTTGAAAAATATTATTCAGTATTTTGGAAAGAGACCTCTTCCTTAATAGTGATTGAAAAGTATATATGTATTGTATAGAAAAGAATGAGCTCATTCTTAAATCATGACTAACGGGAGGAACTAAACAAAGTTTGAAACCAGCCTTGTAACCTCAATTCCTCCTAACACAAATACCTCAGATTTTCAACTTTATAACCATTCTAGAATAGCTTGATAGATATGCACTATAATATGTAATTTATTCTTTACATTTCAATTATTCAATTTTAAAGAATTTCACATATGAGTACTTTCTCATATCATTTTCAGTTCTCCTTTTCTCCAAGTGTCCTTCTTCCTCTCAAATTATTCACTTCTTTTTAAAATGGTTTTATACACATACACACAGAGAAAGGGGCAGGCGGGGGAGGGGGAGAGAGAGACTGAGAGAGAAAAAGTTATATAGAGAGAGACAGAGAGACAGCAGCCATTTATTGCCTCTTCATCTAGAGATGGAGTCTTTGTGGTTGTGGTAGTAGATATTTGTTCTGGAAACAAGGTCTGATACTTTAGACCAGGCTGTTCTGAAACCCACTGTGCAGTGCAGGCTAGCCTTCTTCCTATAGGATCACTTCCTTCTCTAAAGGCCTGGGACAACAGGCATAAGCCAGCATGTTCTGCTCAATACCTAATTCTGAAGGATGGCTTATGGTCTGGGCTAAGCAATTGCAGAATGTATTTTATGTGTCTCTGACTTGGCAAAAGATGAAAAGTTGTCAAGTTTTGAACACGTCTCTTAATAAGCTTCTCCAGGAAAAATGTGATTAAAATGTTTCCTAAGGTTAACATTTTCCTTTGGCACTCTGCATTTCCTACACTTAACACAACATCAGTATGACACATCATGCTTGGCTTTGTCAGCACTTCTCATATCTCATACACATATTAAGTGTAAACACATTTAAAACGACAGAGGTAAGTGGATCCCAGGACTACAGGAAGCGCTGATGCTGTGGCAAGGGTAAAGTATTTCTAATAAAAACCTCTGCTGAAGAGTTCTCAGTAAATCTGCTTGGTTACCCTGTGTTTGCTGGGTGCCTACACTTTCCTCATGTGGTTTATTTTTACCATCTCCTATCTTTCCCTGCCCAACTCATGAAGGATATACTAGTGAGACATCACATTCTAAATTGCATATAAAAGAATTTTAATTTGTTAAGAGGAATAATCTAGCCTCTGTTTGAATGTAGGCTGCCCCATCTCACTGTTCCAGGCAGCATCTAGAGTGGCCATAATTTGTATTTCTACCCAAGTTTTTCTGCTCTCGCTGATGCCCTGAAATGTTATATCATAAAGACCCATTTTGAAGATCATTGATCCCTTGGGTTTTTACTGGTAAGTGTTTCATTACTATATTGATCTTCAAACATTTTTTTCTGGAAATTTATTAGTATATAGGAACATTTTCTTATTTATATACATTTGTGACAGTGCTTTGCTAGATGAAGAAGTGAATTTGGACATTTTTCATGGGTTCTAAGTTATTTAAAGTAGTTTCCACCACTTCAGAGCCCAAATTCAGCATACTCAGGTCAATAATTATGTGTGGTGTATGATGTATGCAATGAGAGGTGTAGCTGGGTATTTGTGTGAGATTGTGTCTTGACCCATGTGCATAGTCATTTGTTATAACTAATAAGAATGATCTATTTACTACTGAAGAACTAGTTTTAACATAAATGTATATGAAATTCAAGTAGAATAATAGTTGTAACTTAAATTGTTGGGAATGTTGGCTGCAAATTAAATTAGTGAAAGTGTACTGTGTGCTAATTCTAAAAGAATCTCCTCTTTTCTATTGTTTTATACACATGTGCATATACAAGCATGCAAACACATATACACATATACATGCACACCCACATAAACACAATAAAGCATCCTATTTAAATCTTGGCTGTGTACTAAAGACGTTGGCTAGCATTTGCCTTCACCTGGATGGTCTCATGGAGCTGCCCACCTGCTCTGCATTCTTTTAAGTACTTATGCTAATCATACAATTGCCTTGGCATCATCGCATGATGGATAAATTCATTTTAGCACAGCCCTGTGCATTTTACATCTTACAGAGCATAGCTATAATGGATTAGGCTTAATTCGTATATCTCTGTGTATTTTGCTAGCATGTTAAAACAAAAGAAGAAACATTAGGCTTTGGGCAATAAATCATGGCCTACTGGGATAGTCAACTTTTAGCTCCCTTTGCATAGCAGCCACTTAGAGAGGTTGAATCCTCTGGCATCTGGAAAAATTCCTCAGTTCTTTAGTTTATGCACAAAGGCCTTGTAGGACCTGTTGGATGATTGTCTTCTTTTCATGAGTACTAGACCTTAGGGGAAGGACGGGAGATACTATGTCCTCTAGCTTTTAACAAGAGGAAACCATGGGACAGATTCTTGGAGGATCATTTTTAAGAGTCATTTTTAATATATAAAGTTTTAAAAATAATTTTGCATGTATTAATGATATACATTCATGATGGGTATGCATATATGTATAAGTTTGTGTGCCTGAGTATAGATACATATGTGCTATATTATAGTGTGACAAGCATGTGGGGCTCCCAGGACAATGCAAGGTGTCATTTCTTATCTTCCATCATTGTGTACATCAGACCTGCTGCTGAGGATTCTGGAGTTCTGTATGTGCCACCCAGCTTGCCTTTGCAACTGTGGTTACAAATATATCCTGCTACACTCAGGTCTTATAAGGGTTCTGGGGATTTAAGCTCGGGCTCTCACACTTGCATTACAAACTCTTTACCCACTGAACTATCATCTCAGCTCTAAAACAGTAAGGTGTAAGACCAAATTTTCATTGAAATGTATATATTAGATCATAAAGTCTGTATAGTTATGCACATTTCTATGCATTTAAATGTGCGCCTTTCTCAATTTTGGGTCCTTTTTTTCTGATTTCACTTGGTGTTATCTTTTTCCAATCACCCTTTGAACTACAAAATCTAGCTCTGCCTTCCATGTTTGCTTTGCTCTCCTCCTCTGGTAACAATTGACTTTTGAAAGGTTCACCTCCTGTAACTGAACATTTAACTTTAGGCAGGTCATTCTTCTGGCTGCTCACATCTAGCCGGAAACAAACTACTGACTTAGCCCAGTGTATCAGTAAGAGTGACCTGTGACGTATGTTGGCAAGAATTTGAGAACAGTTGGAAGTGTTCACCTGGTAAGAAGCTTCAGTAGCCTTCAGTATGCTAATATGTTAACATACTCCCACGTGTAAATATATATGTATTTTCACATATAGACCTTGGGGAACATTTTAGTCATTATATTGTAAAAACGGAATCTGTTTTTTCTCCCTTTTTCTGTAATTCTTTGTGGAAATGCCTTCAAGGCCACAGTGTAACTCATAATTTTGAATGACTATAAAATATATGTACAATATTCTCTAGTTGTAGTTATTTCATTTCTATGCATGTACTGTGTTTTACCACTATCAGAAAGTTTATTTAATTTTAATAGGAGAAACTTTTAGGCATTGGAGTCCTAAATTTGAGAAAATGTACTATTTAGTCTTAATTCATATTGCCAAGGTACTTTCTAAAAGCTTTAAGAATTCACATTTTAATTTACCACGCATAACAGTACCCATTTCTCTATTGTCTACCAGAAGTACATATTTCCAATTTTATTACACCAGGAGCTCTAAGGGTTAACTCTTGGTTTGTATGCTCACAATTCCCTTCTGCTAAGTTGGATAGTCTTTTTATTCCATGATGCTTTTTAACATTTTAAATTTATTTTTAACATGCCTCTTCATCTTTTTATGCACTTCTTTTTCTAGTGTTGGTATTTAGTAATTACACTATTGTTTTATCCTTTATACACATTACCTTTGTCGTGACCTTTTATTTTACTTATTTTTTATTTTTTAGACAGGGATTCTTCTCTAGCCCTGACTGCCTTGGAACTCACTCTGTAGAGCAGGCTGGCCTCAAACTCATAGAAATCCATATGTGTCTGATTCCTGAATGCTGGGATTCAAGGTGTGTACCACCATGCCCTGCAATTCTCCAAATGAAATGTTGAGACCAACTTGCTAAGCAAATTCTAATATACATGTGTATTTCTATATTCCTTGTAAATCATTTTGCACATATAGACAGAGGCCGAGCAAGTAGGTGGATGTCATATGTATAACTACCCAGGGATAAGCATATAGAGATATAAGCATACTTTTAAAATTAGACTCAACAGGACTATTAGCTGGCAGGAAATCTTTCAATGATTAAAATACTAAATGTTGATATGATTGGGGAGGTGACAAAGCTACCTCGGGTCCTTTTAAATATTTTTGAAGGATTTAGCCTTTGTCTCCTAGGAGTCAATATGGGTGACTTCCATGTCTTTGCCAAAAATTATTTATTTTATTATCATAGCAAATATCTTTTTAAATAAAAGATATTCAGGGAGATGAAGTCTCTCTTACTATAAAGTGCCTGGACTTTTCCAGTTTTATTTTGCATTTCATTTTTTAGATTATGATTTCCCTTAGTCTTTGAGGGGTGTCTTTTTAAATTTTCATTTCTTGATACCCTTCTTAAGTCAAAGAATAGCAAAACAAAAACAACAACCAACCAAACAAAAACAACAACATAAAACAAATGCAGGGCTTTCATGTACATTTCAAATGGCCTTCTAATGTTAGGGTCTTGTGTCATATAACAATAGTAGTTTATATCAAAAATGGTAAAGATACTCCATAGGGAGCTGGGTGATGGTGCATACCTTTAATCCCAGTACTTGGGAGGCAGAGGCAGGTGGATTTCTGAGTTTAAGGCCATCCTAGTCTACAGAGTGAGTTCCAGGACAGCCAGGGCTACACAGAGAAAACCTGTCTTGAAAGAAAGACAAAAACCAAAAACCAAAAACGAAAAACAAAAAAGAGAGAGAGAGAGAGAGACTCCAAAGGATTTATTCAGACTGTGTGCATGTGTAGGTTTTGGCTTATTTTTAAAGTTCAAGTTAGAAACAAATCACTAGTTCTTATATTTCTAAAATTAAAGTTCCACATTCATAAGTGAAAATAGACAAACAGGTTATCAGAAATCCATAGCATAGGAATGATGCCATGAACATCATTCTGTGAGCAAATTTATAGGAGGGGGGACCTACAAATAGCCCTTGGGTTGATGTGTGTCCCAGAAGACCTGGAGCAGGCTGAGCTTGGTACAGATGTCTGCTTTAATTCCATAGAATTTAATTTATTAATTTTATTTATTAATTTATTTTATACAATTTGTATATTTTAATATAGTTTATTATTTTATTTGTTTCATATTTTAATATAATTTATATTTTAAACATAATTTATTAATTTAATTTCATAGAATTGCAGATTTTGGGCCTTCTGATGACAATCCAAGTTGAGCAACTTTAAGCTACAATTTTAAGTATTGGCTTTTTCTCATTTCACAATAAAATATACATAATGGATGTGTGTGTGAAGGTTTGTGTCCCTAACTGCAGTGATATTTGCTGGGTTACTTGGACTGTAATTTTATCACAGCATTTTCCATAATCAATTACAAATCCACAATCATACAACCATAGCTATAATTTATGAGGAATAGCTCATTAGCTTCTCTGGGCCATGTGGTCACATGCTGTGACAACAATGCATTTGGGAGACCTTACTTCCATTTTTTTTCCTTTTTAAAAAAAAACAGGCAGAGAGTAAGAGACTTTGGACTGGAACACTCAGGCCTAAGTGGTTTGTGTTCATCAAATTTCCTCATGGCTTAGGGATCTATGAAGAATAGGAAGCAGAAAGATTGTGAGGGGCAGAGCTGGTGAGTGACTTCAGAAAGAGCATCATCAAATACAACAGTACTAATGCACATAGGAACTCACAAGGACTCCATCAGCATGCAGAAAACTAGACACGATGTCCCACTCTCCAACCAAGAAGCTACTTGCAATCAGTATGTACAGGGAAAGAGAAAACCAGTTTTCTACAATGGAGTGT
>JADRCD010222298.1:23155-42942 GCA_019843815.1 Montemys delectorum | reverse complement strand
CACACACGCACACACACACACACACACACACACACACATACACACACTCAAATGTCTCACTAGCTAAAGTCAAACAGTCTTTAAGGAAAACCACTAATAGACACTGAGTGTTCAGTGACACTAACATCACATTGTGTGATTCTTGAGTCGATGGAACACACCTATTTTTTAATCAGCCAATGTAAATAGAGTTAGTCCAGGAGGCAATCTAATCAAGACTGTAAAACTGTTAGTATATGTGTATTAAAAGATTTAAAGGACAATATGAACATAATAGTTTTCACAATTAAACTTTATGATTAAATCTCATGGAATATCAAATCTTGAAAGTTATCCAAAATGAAAAATGTTCTACAGAGTTTTAATTTCAAATTAAATACAATATAAGAAAATACTAAAAATTTTGAAACTCAGGTAATAGAATCTAGACAAACTGAAATACAAATAGAAAAAAAAACCCTGAAAATAGTAACAAAATCTCAGTGTCTTATGTACCATAACAAATTATACAAATAGGAAAGAACAATATTTTAAGAAACAGTGAGTAACTTCCTCTTTCCAAGACTCAGGGATAATTGTGGAAGGATAGAGAAAAGAATGTAAAAGACAGGCTGTCTCTGATTACAAGGGAACAGCATTTTCCAGACACAACAGGGCAGCTGCATACATAAACTTGTAAGAGTTGTGACAACATGCACAGGATCTGTGCAAACTTTAGTCAGAGAAAATTCCAGCATGAAGAGGGGAGTGTGAAGTCCTATCCCTGGATATTGGAGTGGCCGCCTTCTGGAAGAGGGAGAGTCTTTTATTCAGAATGTATCCCCTGTAAGTCCACCATCAGGGCTCTCACTTGTCTAATTCTTTCTGGTTGAAGATAGTGGTGAGACATGCCTTCTCTGGTAAATAGTGATGAAGTTCCTCCTACTCCTGTTCAGATTTAGCACCCACCACTCTAAAGTCTAAAATGCTACAGGTATGAATACTTTGAGCAGAAGAATGATACTCTAAGTGTTTCTAATTCTAGATTTTCAGATTACAGAAGGTTAATTAATAAAGTCTATGCATATGTTCCAAATTCTGAAAGACTCCAACATTTGAAACTCTTTCAATCTCAAGCATTTCAGGTAAGGGTCACTCACCACATATCTACATGAACTAGGACAGTATTGCTATAGGCTTTGAACATAAATCTGTCAATTGAATCGAAAAATCAGTGTCCATTTAATTTCAATGTAAGACTAGGTGAAGATACAATGATACTTTAAACACTAGAGCAGCATGAATTTTCATAACAGAAGAACTATTCATTTAATTCAAAGTACAATTGTTCAATGGTAGGGGGCATTGAACCACATGTCTTCAGTTTTGTCCTGAGCACTGCAAAATAGTAAGACTTAATGCCTGGGATGAATGACTAGAGAAACAATTATATAGGTGAATTTTTTGTTTCCTGAGGAGTCTTTCACAGGCTAGCCAAATTCCAACCATCTCAGTTTTCCTGACTCTGAATGAGGACATTTCTTTTATGTGCTAAGGTTTGTCACCTGAGGATTGATGTGTAGGCATTTCACTTGAATAGAAACATCCCATTCTGGAGGAAGAGCCGAGTAGGACTCATTAAGAAATGCAACTTACAGGGCTTGAGAAAATAAACAACTCAGAAATTTCAGGAAATTTCCTGAAACTAATGAGACTCACAAGACCCCCTACCTCCAAAAAGATGTATAAGTATTAACATTGTCTGGGAAAAGAGACTCAGACTTGTCCTACTGTCTGTCTTTCAGGAAGCATCAAGAATGCAATGTCCACAAGTTCTCACTCATGCTGGAAGGAGGTTTTTCGAAGCCAGTGGCCTTGAGCTGTCCATGCTTCTGTAAGTAGTATAAGTGGCTCTTCACCAATACTCCTATAATTAACCCCACTAAACTTAATTGATTTGCAAAGTTGAATGTTAGTGGAATCTTTGCTTTGATCTGTCATCAGTGCCATATCTTGAGTGAGTAGACATCTGGTTCATAGGAAGTCACATGATGAGCACATGCATTGGGAAGTAAAAAATCCAAATTAAAACTCCAAATTGAAGGAAGGGATGGACCATCCAGTGTAACAGAAGCTCCTCAGTAGACCTCTTCCCCGGAGGACAGAAAACTGCTAAACCTCACTCATTGTAAGTTTCCTTATATGTTGGAGCACATCAATTATGAGAACTGGTTTTACAAGCTGGTTAGCGGAGACAATTAAAAGGCCTATGTCTGTGAGTTGGAAAATGGATCTCCCAGGCTTCTGTAAACAGACCACCTTCTGAAGAATATTTTGTTATCTGTTGCCACACTACAATCATTTTCCTCATTTTTGAAATTCAATTTGAGAGGAAAATAAAGGAAGAAAAAAGAAAGGGAGTTGTCAAATGCAGCTGCAGATATTAGCCCTTTCTGACTCAGGAAGCATTAGAATTTCTGAAGACATTAGGCAACTGCCCCTCATTGCCACTGGACTTTTTCAATTTCTGTTCACCTTTTCCAGTCATCTCAAATTGCTGGTGATGGCTAAAATTGACTTTCAACTTAGTAGCATCTAGAACCATTAAAGAAAAGTTTGTGGGTGTGTCTGTGAGGCACTTTATGGATGAGGTTAATTAAGGTAGGAAGACCTGCCTATAGGGTTAGTCCCTGGGCTGCACAGAACGCTAAAGCCAGGAAGCAGAGGCATTTTTAACAGTCTGTGTACTAACAGTGAATGTACTGTGATCAGCTGCTCACCTTCTTGCTCTGGTAGACTGTGTATCCACAAACTGTGAGTGGAGATAAGTGTCCCCCTCTTAAATTGCTTTTCTGGTCAGGTATTTGATCAAAGTAATGAGAAAAAAACCAATACAAATTTTCTAAATAATAGCATCTATGAATTTCAGCTCTGGAGCTGATTTTTTTGATTATTATTTTTATAAGTTGAGGAAATTGCTGATCATACTTTTATACATGGGCACACATTTTATCAAATAACTGGATTTCATATGAATTTTAAAGATAATTAGTATATATCACTGCAAATTAAGAATTACTTAAATTATTGCAGATACAATTATTCTACATAACACCCCCCACCATGACTACTGTCATGGAATGTGCATTTCCTTCATTGTGAGTCTGTGGTTAGGGTTCTGCCCCCAGAAACTTCTGGTATGTCAAGACATCTGGTTCACTGTCAAACCTTTCAGAGAGAATGAATGGCAAATACCACTTTTCCCTAGGACCTGAATTGAATACTATTTGGAGTCAGGGGCATGTGCAGGGCAGGATGTTGGACTACAGCCCTTGGTTCTACAAAGTAGTGTAAAAGCTTGCAGAAGCATCCTTCGAAGCATAAGGACTCTAAGATAATGCTTTCCTTTCATTGGGATTTATTTGGTCTTAATTATTTTTTAAAATGTCTTGCATGGAAAAATGTTAGGTTATAGAAAACTGAAATGTATTAAAAATGGCTCCTCCCACTCTTCTGCACTGTGTGATTTGCTAGGATGGTCTATAGAGCTCAGGGCATTTGGTTAAAGGAGTTTACTTTTATTTAATGAAAAGAGTCTCTTTCTTCATCCAAAAATGCAATTTTTGAGTCAGATGCAACTATACTTATTATACACTGTTCTATTGGACATGAAAAAAATTTTAATTTCTTTTCCCCTAACTTTTCCTATCAACAAGTGAAAGTAACCATGCACATTAAAGCCATTAGACAGAAAGAGGAAAGCAAAGAAAGTCACCTATTTTCTGTGGAAATCAGAAGCTCCCAAATATTTCTGTCTTTATCACTATATAGACATTCTCTCTTCACAGAGACATCTGTCAACTCAGTAAGATGATAAATGGTTATACGATAATGATAACAACAGTGATTACCAGTGAGGGGAGGATCTGTGTACACTTCTGACACCATGGCAATTCTCAACTTCAGGAAATATCAGCTAATAGTCTAACCATAGACCTCTGTGAAGCAGCTGATGTCAACTAGAGCAGAGATGAAGGAAGCAGAAAGTGATGGATTCAATGCAGATAAAGCCAGTAATTTTGTATTCAATTCATTACCTACCAATTGTAGAAATAAACACTAGTCTTAAGAACAAACTTGCGAGGGGCTCTGGAGGTGGATACCATGGTAATGTGCTTTCTACACATCTGAGGAGCCATGTAAAAATGTCAGGGTTGATGATCTGCATTTATAATTTCATTGCTGGGGATGTGGAGACACGTGAATCCCTGGGGCTCCCTGGCCAGCTACCCTAGCCAAGCTGGTGAATTCCAGATGAAAATGGGAAGCTGTTTCATAAAACATGGAGAGTAAGTCTAATCTCCTATGAGGAATGCTAGTTAGACTGTGTCCTCTACAATCTATATACCAATGTGCACCAACACACACACACACACACACACACACACACACACACACACATCACATCATTTCATTCGATGGTACAGCTGCAACACTTTACAATGAGACTGCTTTTCCCAGCACTGAGGATGTTTAAGGAATCTACTTCATGGAGACCTTTGGAGAAAAGTGCAAGCAAGTGACCAATCACAGCATGGGCAGAATGACTCATCCATGTTGACAGCATGTAACACCATGGTCTTGGGCACACACTGCTACATGTGGAACAGACCTCCTACTGCACTGAAGTGTTTTGAGATGGACTCTTCCTGCATCCAACGTTGACTTTGAATTCACAAAATAGTCAAAAAAAGACACTAAACTTCTGGTCTTCTTGCCTCTCCCTGCAGAAGAAGTAGAATTCAAGTGTGAGCCACTATACCTGGTTTATGAAGTGCTGGGGATCAAACCCAGGGCTCTCTCTGCAGCCTAGGCAAACACTTCCCAGATGAGTTACATCCCCAGCCTTTCGTTCATTTATTTTGACTAAAAGATCCACACCATTCTGATTTTCCTTGTAATCTCCTCCTCCCCCAAATAAACAATGTCTCTCAATGAATGGATGAAATATTGAGAACATATGCTAGTCAACAGTTTAAATTAACGAAATTGCACTATAGGAACCAGTAGCAAAAACCTCACTCAGACATGTCGTTTTAGCAAAAAATAAGAGTGGAAGCAAATACATATGCAGTGTGATGTCGTTTCTAAAACATTTTCAAACTTATAAAAAAAATACGTTTAAAAATTTCTCGTGATAAATAGCAACCATTTTAAACATTTGCGTAGGAATATAAACAGCAAATGTACAATAGTGATTCACTCCAGGGGAGACTCACGGGAGCAGAATGTAGGCAATGCATGAGTTCATGCAGAGAGATTGCAGGAATGCAGCACAGGTTTCACACTGACATGTGGGAATGATACAGAGGTGTTTGATTATTTTACTCTCTGTTTTTACCAAAAGACTAATAGTACTTTGTAAACAAGCAAATAGATGAGTGATGTTACTTGGAAGAATGAAAACCTGGGCTTTTACTTTGGTAGAAAAACAACAACAACAACAACAACAACAACAACAACAACAACAACAACAAAAACCAACTCAACAAAGAAAGAATATTAAAAGCAGTGAAGGGGAAAATGTCAAGTAACATATAAAGGCAGACCTATCAGAATTACACCAGACTTCTCGCCAGAGACTATGAAAGCCAGAAGATCCTGGGCAGATGTCATACAGACCCTAGGAGAACACCAATACCAGCCCAGGCTACTATACCCAGCAAAACTCTCAATCATCATAGATGGAGAAACCAAAGTATTCCATGACAAAATCAAATTTACACAATATCTTCCCATAAATCCAGCCCTTCAAAGGATTATAAATGGAAAACTCCAACACAAGGATGGAAACTACATCCTAGAAAAAACATGAAAGTAATCTTCCAAATAAAAGAAGATAGCCACAGGAACAGAATTCCAACTCTAACAACAAAAATAACAGGAAACAACAATTACTTTCCCTTAAAATCTATTAATATCAATGGACTCAATTCCCCAATAAAAAAAGACATAGACTATCAGACTGGGTACATAAACAGGACCCAATATTTTGTTGCATACAGGAAACCCATCTCATTGACAAAGACAGACACCTCAGAATAAAAGGCTGGAAAACAATTTTCCAAGCAACTAGTCCCAAGAAACAAGCTGGAGTACCCATTCTAATATCAAATAAAATCAATTTTCAACCTAAAATGATCAAAAAAGATAAGGAGGGAAACTTCATATTCATGAAAGGTAAGATCTACCAAGATGAAATCTCAATTCTGAACCTCTATGATCCAAATGCAAGGGCATCTACATTCATAAAAGAAACTTTACTAAAGCTCAAAGCACACATTGCACTGCACACAATAATAGTGGGAGACTTCAACACCCTACTCTCTGTAATGGACAGATCATGGAAACAGAAACTAAACAAAGACACAGTGAGATTAACAGAAGTTATGAAACAAATGGATTTAACAGATATCTGTAGAAATTTTTATCCTAAAACAAAAGGATATACCTTCTTCTCAGCACCTCATGGTATCTTCTCCAAAATTGACCACATTGGTCACAAATCAGGCCTCAACAGATACAAGAAGATTGAAATAATTCCTAGCCTATCAGATCACCATGGACTAAGGCTGCTCCTCCATAACAGCATAAACAATAGAAAGCCCACATACACATGGAAGCTTAACAACACTCTACTCAATGATAACTTGGTCAAGGAAGAAATAAAGAAATGAAAGACTTTCTAGAGTTTAATAAAAATGAAGCCACAACATACCCAAACTTATGGGACACAATAAAAACAGTCCTAAAAGAAAAAATAATAGCCTTAAGTGCCTCCAAAATGAAACTGGAGAGAGCATATACCAGTAACTTAACAGCACGTCTGAAATTTCCAGAACAAAAAAAAGCAAATTCACACAAGAAGAGTCGATGCCAGAAAACAATCAAACTCTGGGCTGAAATCAACCAAATGGAAACAAAAGGCTCTGACAGTACTTGACTAATATAGAAGTAGAGGCTCACAGCCATCCATTGGACTGAGCACAGGGTTCCCAATGAAGAAACTAGAGAAAGGACCCAAGGAGCTGAAGGGTTTATAACCCCTTAGGATGAACAGCAATATGAACTAACTAGTACCCTCAGAGTTCCCAGGGACTAAACTACCAACCAAAGAGTATACATGGTGGGACTCATGACTCCAGCAGCATATGTATAGCAGAGGATGATCTAGTCGGTCATCAATGGGAGGAGAGGCCCTTGGTCCTGTGAAGGGTCTATGCCCTAGTGTAGAGGAATCCCAGGGCCAGGAAGTGGGAGAGGGTGGGTTGGTGAGCAAGGGGAGAGAGAGAGAGCAAGGTTTTTTTTTTTTCCAGAGGGGAAACTGGGAAAGGAAATATCATTTGAAATGTAAATAAAGAAAATATCTAATAAAAACAAAACAAAGCAAAACAAAACAAAAAAACCTCTTTCTGGTCCAGTCCCGTGCCTTCTGGTTGTCCTCTGGCATGTCTAGAAAACACTGGACTGTGTATTTTGATAAACTGACACATGGCTCCCCTTGCCTCTAGAAAGAATATCACTCCAGAGAACATTGGGTGCTGCTGTTGTATCCCAAGCTACTCTCACAGTGTTTGGAGTCCTTTATGACCCAGCTCAGATATCTCTGTTAGCAATCCAGACATGGACCATCAGCACATCCTGCCTGCTCTGTGTCATGGATCTCATCCCTTCATCCCAAGCCCTCCTTGGCACTTCTGTACCATAGTCCTAGGTTCTAAGCATTTATTAGGTACACAATGTACCCAGGCTGCCATTGGCAGTTGACACAGTTGACAAAGAAATAGACTACTTAGAACATTCCAGGGCAGCTCCAGAGTAACCTCTCAGCAACAGATCCCATGAACAGCTCCCACCACGGATTATTTCAGAGTTATTTCTCCTTGGTAAAACTGTAGACCTGAATACCCTATGTATTCTGGACACCACAAAGGGAGGGAGAACCTTGTTCTTCTGCTTCATAAGTGTAGGGAATCTAGGCAGACAGGACACACAGCATCTACACATAGAGAGGGGCTCAAAGATGAGACCAGTTTTGAGCAGGCCATTCACTGGATCCAGTATGGTTTCTACAATCTTGTGGTGAATTTCTCACTGTGTCACTGGCTCACATGACAAAAATATCATTCCCTCTCCATAGTGCTTTCGAACTATTGTCATGGCCACTACCATTGCATGGTCTCTTGTTTGTACATTGGGCAAGGTATGTAATTTCTATTCTTTTTTTCACAACAGGTATTTATCTTGCTAGTATGAGTGCTCTGGGGACTGGGCCTGGGTCCTCTGTAAGAGCAGCAAGTACAGCCCCATTTCTGTTTACTGCTGTAGGATGGAGACTTCCCAGAGAGGACGAGCTAACTCATGTTTTCTATGAGGTTTTGTTTGTGTGATTTGTTTTGATTTTCAATAAATTAGAAAATATTAAGTTTTAATATGGCATTTTCAAACAAAGTTTGTTATTGATATTCTTACCTCCTCCCTTTCCTCCAGCCTCATCTACCTCAGTAGCATCTCATTTCTTCTTTCATATTATGCGCGTTCCCCTTCCCACCTTCCTCAAAACCTTTTTTCCCCTCTCCTAGTCTCTTTCTAGCTTCCTATATTTCATTTCAATGGAGCCTCAGATTCAGCTATCTTGTCCTGTAATCTACCTACTTTCTATCATTACCCTAAAGTAGCATGGCCAATACCAATGGGACTGAAATCAGGAGCCAGATAATTGATTGTCTCAGAAGTGTTGTTACAGAAACAGAAAGACATGTTTTCTATAAGAAGGGCATTTGAGTAACACAGTGGTTCCACAGCATCTTCAGAGTGTCTGATGCAGAGGTTACAGACCTGAGTGTCCATCTGTCCAGTGGTAAAGATACCATGAGAGTTATTCTGAGAGACAATAAGTCTTCCCTGATTGATTTTCCCAAGTGTGTAGACATAAAGTGTAGAGAATAACCTAGCAGCTGGGCTGACATCTGTGTGGACAGGGGATATTCCTTACCACTTGAAACAACTGTGGCCTCTCAGGTCCATGTCTAGATCCAAAGTCTAACCTTAATACAAGTGCCCACATTTTTATTGAATAGTCAGCTTTCTGCTACTGTAACAAGATATCTAAGATTAATATGTTTTGTGAGAAGGGGAAAAGTTTGCTTGTGCTTCTGGTTTCAGTCCTATGATAGTTGGAGCTGTTGCTTTGGTGCGGATAACAGGGGCCAGAACAGCATGACAGGAAGCTGCTCCTATGAGGGCTGACATGCAGAAAAGAGACAAAGAAAGACCCAAAGACCATCTCCCACCCCCACTTTGAAGCTTTCACCACTTCCCACCATCTCTATATAAGGAATCACATTTGCAGCACAGAAGCCTGCAGGAGATGCTTCACACCTGAACTACAGTGTCCCCATACCCATCTTCTTCTCACTGTTCAAACAACACATGAGGCCTACCTCTCGGGTAGGCTGTGGGGTTTAAAGGTGTGTGTGTGTGTGTGTGTGTGTGTGTGTGTGTGTGTGTGTGTGTCTGTCTGTCTGTCTGTCCAACAATGACAAAAGATAGCATACCACAAATGGCATCATGAGTATATCAAATGGGATAAATGAAGGATAAGGAGGAATCAAAGAGAAAATGGGGAATTGAGAGAGTCAGGAGATATTGGGGATGGGATATTCAAAAGGAAATGAGATGTATCCTAGCTTCTCCATTCATTTTCTCTTCTTAAACAAGAGACTTTCCACACATGAGGACACATCTTCACCAAGTGTGATAAGGACGATGAAAACAAAGAGAACTTTCTCTCTCTTGGAGCAAGTGCTGTGTGCATCTCTCCCCCAACCCCAGCTGGTCCCTCCTGCCCAACTTAGGCATGATACCTCCTAGTGGTACCATGAGAAGACTAGCCTTGGTAAGGCAAGGGGTTAAGCATTTAACTGATTAAATCAGCTACTTAAGACTATTTGGATTTGTAGAATGAGGCTAAAAAGTTCTAGAGGGAAAGTGCTACAATTCTAGGAGGACAGAACAGACTGAAGTGCTCTCTCCATGTCCCTGAGCTTGTGTCTGTAAAAATCTGAAACACACACACGCGCACGCACACACACACACACACACACACACACACACACACACACACGATTTTACATCAAGAGAAACTGGAGTTAGTGGTCTGAATGAGTCCCCCATCCCCACCCATGACCTGTAGGGAGCAGATGCAGGCATCCTGCACCCCTCTACGTGTGTGGGATGCACCTGGGGCTGCAGGCATCCTGCACCCTGCAACCCTCCTCAGGTTGGCTGCATGTGGAACTGCGTAGGTGTGTTTTTCTCCACTTGTTGATTCAGTTACTAAAAAGAACTTTTGATGGAGACCACATCCTTTGACTGAGTATCAGGAAAGTTTATTAAAAGTGGTTCAGCGAACACAATAAAAACCCAGACTATCTGATTTGACTGTGTTTGCCCAGCTCCTTTCTCTGTCACTAGGTTATAAACACACCTCCGCAATCAGCTGTACTTTCCCTCTTGAAAAGACATCTCAGAAAGTGTGGTAAGATAGCAAGCAGGCCTTGCTGTGACAAACCAGAATATGAGAGAACTCTTTACCGTAGACAGTTCTCGTTTGCACTACCCAAAAGCATGTTCACCACTGGTCACACACTCCAAACAGCCCAGCCTCTAACAGCTCCCAGAAATGTGTTCATCAAAGGAAGCAAATAGCTTTCAAAATGTCCTTACCTTTAGTCCAGATGTCCTTAATGATGGCATGCAAGTGACCCACAGGGTCACGCTCTCCCTACTTCTTCTCTGACTTATCATCTTCTCCCTCCATTGTTAATTTGAATGCAATTTCTCTTGAATTTTTTTGCTCACATTCAAAAATCTGAGGAAGGAGCTCCTCCATGAGCTGCAGAGAATCTCTATAACCTCTGACCTCTACCCCTGAAATGACCCTGTTAAGGTCATTCAGCTCTTGTCTTTCTCAGTCGGTGATAGAAGTCAGATGGGGATCTGAGACTATGTCTGTGCCTGTGTGTGTGTGTGTGTGTGTGTGTGTGTGTGTGTGTATGTGTGCGTGCGCGGGCGCGCGCATGTGTGTGTCTGTGTGTACATGTATATACAGAATATGAGTATACACATGTATATACTTCTGTGCAGTATAAGTGTACAGTTTGAGGTCTACATACAATCTTGGGTGTCAGTTCTAACCATCCACTTTGTTTGAGGCAATATCTCTTCTTTACCACTGTGGATGCCAGAACAGCTGATTTGTGAGTTTCCAGGTGTCCTCTTATCTCCCCATATGAACACTGGGATCATAAACGTGCTTCTTCACTTGGCTTTATGTAGGCATTTGGGATTTGAACTCGTCTTCACCCTTACATGCCATGTGATCTACTCACTGAGCCATCTCTGCAACCCCATCTGAGACCATTTATATCTCATTTATCCTTGTGTCACTAACAGCATGCAAGACCATGACAAATATACCAGTGTCTGTTATGAAGAATATGGAAGTAATCCATAGAGGAAAAGTTTCTGTGCCCAGAAAACTTAGTCTCTAGGGAAGAGAATGAAAATAACAACCCAGACAAATATAGAAACAATATAACAATGTAGCCAATACCGTGAAAATGAGCACACAGCATGGTGGAAAACATAGCAGACAGGGGCTGGAGGAAGAGGCCTCCCTACCATCTTCCAGGGGAGGCCAAGGAAAAGATCAGCTTGGGCAGGTTGGGCTGGGTATAAATATAGGGCAAGTGTGTATAGCAATGGGGAAAAGCAATGTAACCCTGTGGCTAGAGGACAGTTCTTCAGCTCAGCTGAGCATTCTGCTTCTTGATTGTTGAGTGAGACCAGAAAGAACGTAGAAACAAATACAATTGAAAACATAGAGTCAATGAAAATGCATGGATGTCACCAAGGCCTTTGGTTGAATGGTAATGTGAGAGCAGTGCTCAGAGCAGTGGCACCTACAAGCTTGCCCACCGAGAGACTGATCTGCTTCCATTTCCCATCTGTGTTACGGGCACGGCAACCTATTTCCTTAAAGATTTGCCTTAAAGATGAAAATAAGAAGTATAGGTTGCCAGGCATGGTAGCCCGTGCCTTTAATCCCAGCACTTGAGAGACAGAGACAAATAGATCTCTGTGAGTTAGAGGATAGCCAGTGCTATGTAGAGATACTCCATCCCAAAGACCAAAAACAAAGAAAACCAAACAAACAGAAAAGTAAAAGTAAAACAAAGTGTGTGTTGCTCTTAGTTTCATGTGGTGAGTATAAATCGTTCTTTTTTTTTTTTTTTTTTTTTTTTGATTGTTCTGTTTTATTTGTGGTAAGATCTCACATAGTCCAGGCTAGCCTTGGAGTCACTATAGACAAGAGAATGACCTTGAACTCTCCTGATTCTCCTGCCACAAGCTCCTGAATGCTAGACTTACAGGGATGCATCACTATACCCAGCTTTTGAAGTAATGGGGATCAAACACAGAGCTTCCTGCAGTCTAGGAGAAAAAAATTTCTCAACAGAACAGTCGCAGATAAGAGCTAAATATTGAGAGCCACAAATTCTCAGGGAACATTTCATGTTCAAACTATACCAGGATCTTTAAGGCCAGGCATGGGAAGTAGTAATGATGCTGTGCTGGGTAATGCCATTATTGAACAACAGCTCTGCTTCACTGTCTCTCACAGGAATCCAAGACGCAAATGAACACTTTACAATTAGTGTTCTATGATATGTTTTCAACACTGAACTTAGTGAGGAAACATGACCACAAAAGAACCAGTGGGGAGGCTCCTAGTGTTCATTATCAACAAGTGGACCAGAAGATGAATTCCTGCAGAGCCAGTATCCCCAGAGTTGTCTACTTGGCCAAGTGCTTCCTAACAAAACACTTGTTAGAAAATGATGTTCTAACTCCCCAGAGACCCTGCATTTTCACGATAAAACAACAAAAAGAGATTTAGAATTTTAGGTGCTTGTAGAAACATTTTCAAACGTTTTATTCCAACAGAAGTTCCACTCACATTAAAAAGCAAAATAAAAACCAGCCTCTGTTAGAATAGCAGTCGAGGGTTAATAACACAGATCTTCCTTCCTTATTTGTGTGTGCATGTGTACACATGTGTGCATGCTTGTGGTACATGCACTAGTCTGGCTAGTCACTGAGCTCCCAGGATCCACCTGCCTCACGTCCCAGCCCTGGTGCTATGGACTAACATGGCCATGCTCAGCTTTTACATGGGTTCCTTGGATTTGAACTGAAGACTTCTTCCACTCACACTCTTACCCTGTGATGCTCCCTTTCCTTATGATTTGCCAAAACTTTGTGAAAAGAAAACCAACTGGGATCTAAGCATGAGTTTGTGAGCAAAAGTTGGCCTTTTCACTTTTATTTTCGGAGAAGGTGTCAGCTAGAGTTCTAGAAGCTATGGAGAAAAGTTTATACCTGGGAAGGTATTTAAAATCTCAGAGCAAAGCAAGCTTATGAAAGAAACCAAGACCCTCAATTTCAAATCTTCTCAGAGCAGCAGGAGAGCAAAGCCATGTCTAAAGGGACTAGATATTATTTTATAACAGCAGGTGAGTGGACTGAAGCTCTGTTCCAAAGCCTGGGTTAATTTACTTTTGTAAAAGCACCAAGATCTCCTACCCTGGACAGAGCCATCTTTACTAAAGCTAAAATGCGAATGATATTGGGATGAAAACAGACACCATCCTCACCAAGCAAGTAATTGAGAGTCAAAAAGTATTGTCTTGTTTGATAGAAGTAGGAAAAGCCAAATAGATGTTTTGGACTTCATGTATTTGTTTATTTGTCTATGCCCCTGCCAAGCCAGTGCTGATTTCCAATCCCGCTTTAGCATGTTTCTTTTCCTGAGCGAACTTCACTTCCAGGACTATTTAGTTCATCCTTCCTGCTCTCCCCATCAGGCAAACTTGTTTTTTATGGAATCTATGCTGCCCTATTGCTAACCAATTGAATAGCTTCCTATTAGCACAGGGTGTTTTAGACAGAAGGACCCATGGCTTCATCATCTGTCTCTTGATCCTCATTCATCTTGGCATAGTAAGATGTTTGTTTAAATTAATCAAGAAATCAGCAGAGTTACTGGTCTGAGGCAAGAAATGGTAGGGCAGATGTGATCCTTTGGGTTCTATGAAGAGTATGACAAAGGACTCCATGCAAGCATTCTGTTCCTGATAGATGCTTCCCAAGTAACCATGAATTCAAGAAACTAATAATTTTCCAGCCATTGTTAGCATGTTAGTGTGAAGAATACAGATCTGATCAGGCCACTGTGTTCCTAGAAATTTCTTATATAGGATCAAACATAGAGTTTACTCATCTTTGCTAATTGTTCCCAAACAGACCCTGAACTATTTCACCCCACTCCTGTGGTCTCCCTGGAGTCTCCATGTCTGTGGTGTCCAAGAGCTTTCTCACATTCCACTCACAGGAAGATCTCAGCATAGTCCTCCATGTGGTGCTCACCACTCCTGCTTTAGATGCCAAAGCTTTTTCTTGTCCTGTGAAATATTGTGTCACTCGAAGAGACATCTATTCTGTCAGCTGTTCTTTAAAGGGGAAATTATCTTCTTTGGGTTTTGATTACCTTAAAATTTAGAGGAATTCACAGCTCATATTAGATGTCTCCCCATCACCCCATAAAAAAGAGAGAGAGAGAGAGAGAAATATGGGGGTCACTGACAGAAGTGAGGAGTGGGAAACACAGAATGAGGAAGGGAAAGGAGGAAGTGCCAGTTACCCATGCTGAATGTCCACCATGAACCCTTCATTATAACAACTGCTATAATTGTCTAGTCTAATAGTTGTAAACTGAGTGGCTGGTCCCACACTAGAGACAGTTACATGTAGCCTCCACACACAAACCTTTCATTCAAAGGCTGTGAATTTGGAATTTAACTTCTGCACCTACTTTTCACAAAACTCAAGGACTCTGATGATACTGGCAAAAAGGTACAAAGACTTGAGAAATGAGAAAATTGGTCACCGTCATGTCTTATGGTTCTAACAGTTCCTGTACACATAATTACCTTCACTTTTATTTTTAAGTGTGTGTGTGTATCTGTGGTGTGTGTGTGTGTGTGTGTGTGTGTGTATTCACGTGTGCCTCCTGTATAACTTACTTTTAAACTACATAACCATGAAGTAAATCTCAGTAAAATAGCTAGTGCTAGGAACACTACAGTGAGTCTTTTTGTGATGAAATATGAAAGAAGTTACTACTGTGTTGGGACTTAGAGGTTTTTATCCCTAGATTAGTATCTATGAGATTTTTGCCCTCATATATATGGCAACATGTGTGTGTGTGTGTGTGTGTGTGTGTGTGTATGTGCCTACATGCATTTGTTTGCACATACATAAATTGGAGTGTATTTACCTATTCACATAGATGTTAGTCTAAGGTATATTATTTTGTTTGCATATATGGGCACAGATGGGAAACAGCATATATGTGGAGCTCAGAGGATAATTTGCAAGAATAAGATCTCTTCTTCTATGATGTGGGTCTCATTATCAGACTCATATTATCAGGCTCCACAGCAAACACCTTTACCACTGAGCCATTTTCCTGGCCCTCTATTTTGTGGTATATTTCCATAAGTAGGATTATAATTATAACCATAAATATTTTTTGATATAGTATGTTAGGATCTTTCATAAAATTTTGTGAATAGTGAGTTAACATTTTCCATGTGCACAAATTCTTGGAATTTTTTTAGGTTTAAGAAAGATGCTTTACTTATATTTACTTAAATTATTACTTAATGATCAGACAGATAATGATTACAACCACACTGTGATTTTAGGCTTATCACATAGGCTTGCTTTGACATCCATTGGATACTTTATTTCTCACTGTGAGTTATCAGTTCTATATGCATTGTCCACATTTATGTTATTGTAGTTCTGGTTTTCATCATATATTTTGGGCTTAGGGGGAGATGTGTAATTTTCAATTTTTATCACAGCTTGATATTTAACTTCGTATATGGTATTTTTGACACATAGATGAATCTTTTAAAAATAGAATCAGTTCTATCACTGCATGTGATATTATGCTTACAAATAGTAGATGATCGATTTAATGTTAGATGGGATGATACACAAAGCTACATTGGAGGAGTTATGGCATAGTTTATTTTGAGATGAAATCTTGAGCTATTTATATGTATAGGATTGTGACAGGGTATGTTGATCTAAAGAAGCTCATGAGAAGGCAGAGGGGGGAAGCTGGGCACACTGAGGACAGAGTTTGAAGTCACACTCAGGTATATCTGAACAGGAGAGGCACAAGTCACTCTGACTCTTGACAACCCTTTCTTAACCTTGGGCATTTTTCCTATTGTCTGGAAAAGTATCAGATTTGAGCCTATGAAAACTGGAAGTTCCAAAGAAAGCAACCTAAAGATGCAACATATTCTGTATGCAACATCCAGAGTGGGGTGTAGAGAAGCAGAAAGTTGGAAACGTGGCAATGATTTTGATTTTAAATTTTGCCTGATGTTGGGTTTCATCTTCTTTTATTTCTGACCAAAGAGTTAAACCTAACAGGCCTGGCTTCCTTCCTGTTGCTGTGATAAACACTCTGACTAAAAGCAACTTGAGTAAGGAAAGGTCAATTGAACCACAGTCAATAACTGAAGGAAGTCAAGGCAGGAACTTGTAGGTAAATAGATTGATGGGGAGCTCACTGCATCAAATCAAACTCCAAAACACAAATATGATGCCTTTTGCATACACAGTTTTAAATGTAATTTTCTACATTTTACATTTAAAATATCTCTTCAGATATTTTTTCTCCCTCCTAGTTCTTCTTTTCCTATAACAATGACCTGTGTGTGTGTGTGTGTGTGTGTGTGTGTGTGTGTGTGTGTGTGAATGCACACATTCATGTCTATGCAGGTGTTTGTATACATGCATGTGTGTGTGCATGTATGTTTGTACATGTGACAGTGTGTGCACGTGTGTATGAATATACACGTGTGTAAAAATCCCAGAGTGAAACTCACTCCTTTATTTTGTATACTAACTAAAAACTAATTTTTAAATGAGTGTTATGAACTGGTGAGACCTTCTACCGGAGCCTAATGTACTCTCTGCCTGCTGCCCCACCCTCCTACATCTCCAGACTTGCTCTGTTTTCTCACTCACCAGGTTACCATTCTCCTATGTGCATTCTCTGTTTACTCTTTCTACAGGAGCCTGCTCCTTGTGCTGAGGAGTAAGGACCTTGCTTACTTCACTGATGAAGCAGACATGATGAAAGGAGAGTTAGTCCATCTTCCTTCTGACTTCCCAACCCCTTCCCAGTTAAGACAAGATCTTAACTGTCCACATACTTGTCTCTGTGTTTATCACTAGTTTTTCTTTTCTGGTTTTTTTTTTTTTTTATTATTTATGTTTTTAAGTGTTTTTTTTTTTATCTCTTTTTTTTTTTTTTAACTTTTATTGCATTATGATGAGAAAAGTTACATGATTTCAATTTATCTGAATTTGTTAACATTTAAAAACATATTTTTTATGTTCATAGCAGCTTTATTCATAATACCCAGAAACTAGAAACAATCTAGATGTCCCTCAACAGAAGAATGGATAAAGAAATGTGGTACAGCTACACAATGAAGTATTCTCTTACCTTTATGTAAGGATTCCTTTTAAGTGTTGAATAGATGTCCTGGCTACTTCTATACCACTTTGACACAGGCTAGGGTCATCTGAAAGGAGAAGAGCTCAATTGCGAAAATGCGTCCATAAGATACAGCTGTTGGGCATTTTCTTAATTAGTGATTGATAGAGAAGAGTCTAGCTCATTGAAGGTGGGGCCATCCCTGGGCTGGTGGTCCTGGGTTCTATAAGAAATCAGGCTGAGCAAACCACGGAGAGTAGGCCAGTAAGCAGGACCAATCCATGGCCTCTGAATCAGCTCCTTCTTCCAGGTTCCTGCCCTGTTTGAGTTGCTCTCCTGATTTCCTTCAGTGATAGACTGTGATATCGAAGCATAAGAGAAATAAATCTTCTCCTCCACAACTTGCTTTGGTTGTAGTGTTTCATTATAGCTCTAGACACTCTAAGGAAGACATTGGACAAGATCTTAACACAGACAGTGTAAGTCTATGCCTCCGTAGTCACAACACTTTCGTCTTTGTTCAATATTTACTTGTTCTTATCAGTATTTCAACATAAATGTGCGCCCAATAACATTACACATTCATACCTTTACCCTACACTCTTTAGTCAAAATGTAATTGCAAATGTCTGCTTACTGTTACAGTGATGCCCTCACAAAAGGGTATCTATACACTCTCCCTGCCAACTACAGTTGGCAAAGGGTAACTGGCCCAAGTTATCCCTGAAGCTTCTGGATGTCTGCATTCCCCTAATGCCCTTCTATAGTCTGAAGTCCAGCATTTAATATGTTCATGAGGTAAAGCACACTGATAACGAAAATGAGCATCTTGACCATTTAGAAGCCTCAACTCACTAGCATTCAAGACATCCTTGTGGGTTCCCAGTCGTCACCATGTACCTACGGCCCTATCACATGTATATACTATATGTGTGAACAGATCATGCTCCGTCATCTGTGTACAATGCATTCAAGACCATACCAGGCTCCACAGTGTGTGTACAGTTCAAGAACTTAGGCATGTTTACCACGTGTATAAATGACCTATGTCCTGTAAATAAGTGCATACTATGTAAAATTGAATCATGCCTCTTGGCATGTGTACACAGCACTGGCCTTTTCCTCTCGTCCATGGAATCCTGAGTTGATTCTACACTTAGGATATTGTGATGCATGCTGCTACTATGATGTGTGATGTGAGGACACATGCACCTCTTTGACCCTTGGCTATTGATTATTTTTCGCATATAGTGCACAGTGGATTTTGTGACTATGTAGGAATTCTAAACTTACTATTTTAGTTTGGTTGTTTCTGAGGAACTACCCTTTTGTTTTCCATAGTGTCCATATCACTGTGTCTTTCCAATGACACCAACAGCTCACAAACGTCCATTTACTCCACATCTACTCCAAGAATGAATGATCCATTTTAACCAACTCAGCCTAGTTAGTGCTGGATATGGGTGACCTACCCTGCTGCTAAACAAACTCACATATACTTCTCTGTCTCACTTAGGATTTCTTCTGCTATGATAAAACACCCTGACCAAAGTAACTTAGGGAGGAAAGGGTTATATTTGGCTTATACTCCCACATTGCAATCCATCACTGAAGGAAGTCAGGGCAGGAACTCAAGCAGGGCAGGAACCTGGAGGCAGGAGCTGATGCAGAGGCCATGGAGGGGTGCTGCTTACTGCTTTGCTTCCCATGGCTTGCTCGGCCTGCTTTATTATAGAACACAGGCCCACCAGACCAGGGATAGAACCATTCACAATATGCTGGGTCCTCCCATATCAATCACTAAGAAAATATCCTACATGCTTGAGTACAGTCTTATCTTATGGAGATGTGTTTTCTTAATTGAGGCTCCTTCCTCTCTGATAATGCTAGCTTGTATCGAGTTGACATAAAATTATCCAGGATAGTATCAATGGATGTGACTCACCATTGCCCAAGTCACCATTTTCAGTCCTCAGCCTGTCTCTTGTCTTGTCTTGTCTTGTCTTGTCTCCTCTCGTCTCCCCTCCTCTCCTCTCCTCTCCTCCTCCTCCTCCTCCTCCTCCTCCTCCTCCTCCTCCTCCTCCTCCTCCTCCAC